>JAECUM010015222.1:0-51462 GCA_016617855.1 Megalonaias nervosa | reverse complement strand
GAATCAGTTGGGTAATCAAGGTTTGTCAGACGAACTGCATTGTTTTGAGCCTAAGTTCAGGCGGGAACTATATTTCATCCAGATTGGTCACGCTGTGAAGGGGGCGTGGTTTCACATGAAAGATCTCAGTTTAACTGTGTGAAATAGCAAATTTGAAATCAGTCTACGCTTTTTTCTGTAAGAGAACAAATGTGAAAAGGACTCCGAGTGATTTAAGAAGTAAATTCACTCGTTAAATCATCCAAGGGGAGCGATTGTCTGGAAAAATTGACAGACACGGTTCTGGAAGTGAGAGCTTGGAAAACACAAGGTGAAGATAGCTCTACGTATTACAAACCCAAAGTGGACACAAAGTTGGGAGGGGCGAAAGAGACGAGACACCTGGAAAATTTGGAAAAGAAAGGGAAAAGTGGAGAAGACCCAGACTTACCGGCACAAGGAAGTCAAAAGGAATAGTCGCTGTGGAATTTGGACTGAATCAAGACCATCAGGTTATGAAATTGTACAAGCAGCGTTCGATTTCACTCGATTCGATTGATGATGAGATAATTCTATCGCTTAACAGATCGGCTATTGGTATCATCATATTTGTATTTGAAATTCGTTGAATAAGTTAATTCAAAAAGAAAGAAGTGTATCTTTCAATCGTAATGTATTATTACTTTTGTTTATGAACTTTATTGTTAGGAAATTTTATTAAATTTTGTCTTTTTTTGTAACGGGGGCTCGTGTTATTCTGTTCTGTATACCTGCTCAGATCTTTATCTATTCCACCCATAATTTTCACACTTTATATTGATATTTACTCGTTCCGGGCAAATTATACCGTCGGCGATCACCTCTAGATAACGATAACCAAACCCATGACACCCACCCCAACAAAGCTGGGAGGGGAGTTTTGACAGATACCAGGTTGGGAAGACTTCATTGTGTAACATCTGGGAGAATCAACGAGCGAGCGACAAAGAGAGAAATCTTAATCCAGTGTACGTGAGAGCTACTTGTGTGTTCATTCTTCTGTGTGTATTTTCATCCAGTATAGTTATTTATCACCAATGTATTTTACTGTTATCATGAATGAGACTATATAGCAAATGTGCGTGTTGTATTTTGTTTTCATTGTGTATCAGTTCTGTGAGGTTGAATTGTTGAATTTTCCACACACACACACACACACACACACACACACACACACACACTGTTTCTTAAAATTCGCAACTGGACATATATTAAAACTATAAGAAATTACCGGTTATGTTTGTTAATTCGAAAAAAACAACAAACAAATAAGAACAAAAAACCAAAACAAAACAAAAACACCAAAAAAAAAAAAGAACAAACCAACAAAACAAAAACAAAAAACCCAACAACAAACAGCAACAAAAAGGAAAACCAATAAAAACTCTTCGTTTTAAGTTTAATACCCCACCCAACTTAAGGTTTGTACTTTCATATATCTATGAATTATGTCCATATATTATATATAGAAGAACACTATGTAATTAGTACTACTTGTAAGTTTCTCCATGGACCAATTATGAATCAAATCAATTAAGCATCAAAATAATGACGTTTGTAATGATTATGATAAGGAGGATAATACGGTCGTTTTTTAAACAAAATCTTTGTCTCTCTCTCAACTTTGAAGGCCTGAAGTCTATTAAAAAGTACAGGGTATATGTTCTCATGCGCGGAGGGATCTGGTTAGACAAATGTTTAGATTTGCAGAACCGTGTAACCTAGTTGACAAGGTAATGGTAGTTATCATCATTTGAGACTTTCTTTGTGCCATAAAGAAAACCTTGAATACATGCAAGCAGAAAAAATTATACAGATAGAAGACTTAGTATCAAATCTTCACTGACTAAAAGGTTTATATGTTCAGCACTGTGACGAGTTTAACTTGTTGTGAAAAAGTAATCATTATGGCTTGTATGTGGAACAAAACCAGAATCCATGGATAATCTCTCTCTCTCTCTCTCTCTCTCTCTCTCTCTCTCTCTCTCTCTCAATAGAGGTTCAGGATTTAATAAAACCACGCATATGATACTGTCAAGCCCCTCTACACCCTCGTCTTTGTTTAATGAGGTTCTAATGAATTGAACCGAATCGATTAGAATGAAAAATAAACATTTCACAACCAATTAAGAAAATAAAAATTGGAAATTCATCGAAAACAATGTTTGATGATGTTGCCCTAGTCAATTCATTGCACGACCTTGATGCTGTCAATGGCACAGGCGTCATCGGAACGGGTGGTGGCGGCCTCGATTAAACTGTATTGCTTTATATGGCACATGACAAGACGGCTGCTTCATTTAATAGCGTTACAGCGTTAGTCGTATCATTTTGTCTCACTTGATGCGCCTTGTTCATGTGTCCTGCGCTCTTGGACCAAAGTGTAGTCTCCCCCTTTCAATGCAGTAGCACCCTCCGTACTTCGCACGAAGTTGATCCTTTGATTATCGTGTTTCGTTCAAATATCAATAGCGTTAGCGCATGGGTGATATATATATGTCTATGTTTCATTATATTGTCTGTAGAATCTTTTATTTCATTTTGCGTTAGCTTATTCCGCTTGATTTTTGTTTGTTTCCTTTAAATTCTGTTTATTTCGTTTCGCGTTTGCTTATTTCATTCGTGTTTTGTTTGATTCTTCTGATATTTGTCTGTTTTGTTTGCGTCTCGTTTCTTTTAGTTTAGTACTGATCTTATTATTTCAGATGCCATTATTTTCTTTGGCGTCTAATTGTTTCATTTGAGTTATCTTTGTTTTCGTTCACATTTGTCTCTTTCGCTGTACCTTGCTCATTTTCTTTGAGTTTTAATCTTTTTATTTCAATGGCGGTTAATTCGTTTGGCATTTGCATGTTTCATTCGTATTTTGTTTGTTTCTTTTGATATTTACGTGTTTCGTTTGAGTATTGATCTTATGGTCAAAGTTTTAGTATTTTTTTTATTATTTTATAAGCCTTCTTGTTTCATTTTATCTTTTCAACATCTCATTTTCACATCGCACCGTAAACGTGATCTATGACACAGAAAGTTGTAGATTAAAGAAACTTTGCTCAGATCGAGGCTTTGATTTGAAAGGATGTTTTGCTTTCTTCTAATTTTCTGTCAGTCAGATTAACCTAATTTGAAATAACTCTATTTTAATTAGGTATTTATTTGTTTGCCTGTTTAATCTTCAGTAACGCAAATAGTTATTTATCCTTCTTTAGTGTTTAAAATTACATTCTATTAAAGAACTGATATTTTTGTGTTGATTACTGTCGCATGAAACTAGTTTCTCTAAATGTTCACTGCTTTTCACAGCTAGACCGTTCTAAAGCGGTACTAGTAAAAATGTTCATGCGTATCAGTTTTTTTTTCCTGCATTATAGAGCGTGTGCGCGCACGATATTTGTTTCAAAACATTTGAACATGAAACATTTTTCCAAGCTATATCTGATGTCAAATACATTGGGAAGGGTGACATTGAGGTAACAATGAATAATACCGGGATCGTGCTATACTTTTAATTGCATAAAACTAATAAACCTACGAATTTAGACAGATAGATAAATAATGTTGAAGGGCGTTAACTATGACAAATATAATATGGTTTTCAGACTACAGCGAAAAAACATTACTAATGATCTCATCCCTCCATCCATAAATTTCTGTCCTTTGATATTGAAGACAACTTTAACTGCATGACAATCCATTAGGGTGCTATGGAAGACACCTCCAACCGCATGACAATCCATTGGGTGTAATTGAAGACACCGCATGACAATCTATTGTGTGCACCGGAAACACCTCTAACCGCATGAGAACCCATTGCGTGCTATTGAACACACCTCTAACACCATGAAAATCCATTGGGTGCTATAGAAGACACCTCTAGCCGAATAACGATCCATATTTGGTGATATGGAAGACACCTCTAACCGCAAGACAATCCATTGGGTGCTATTGAAGACACCATTAATCGCATGACAATCCATTGGGTGCTATTGAAGACACCTCTAACACCATGACAATCCATTGGGTACTATGAATGTCACCTCTAGCCGAATGACAATCCATTGGGTGCTATGGAAGACACTTCCAACCGCATGACAATCTATTGAGTGCTATGGAAGACACCTCTATGCGCATGACAATTTATTGGGTGCCATTGAAGACACCTCTAACCGCATGCCAATCCATTGGGTGCTATGGAAGACACCATTATTCACATGACAGTCTATTCGGTGCTATTGAAGACACCTCTAACACCATGACAATCCATTGGGTGCTTTGGAAGACACTTCTAGCTGCATGACAATCCATTGGGTGCTATGAAAGACACCTTTAACCGCATGACAATCCATTGGGTGCTATTGAAGACACCTCTAAATGCATAACAATCCATAGGGGGCTACGGAAGACAATTCTAACCGCATGACAACCCATGGGGTGCTATTGAAGACACCTCTAACACCATAACAATCCATTGGATGCTATGAAAGTCACCTCTAGCCGAATGATGATTCATTGGGTGCAATGGAAGACACTTCTAACCGCATGGAAATCCATTGGGTGCTATGGAAGACACGTGCAACTGCATGACAATCTATTGTGTGATATGGTAGACACCTCTAACAGCTTGAGAATTCATTGGGTGCTATTGAAGACACCATTATTCACATGACAATCCATTGGGTTCTATTGAAGACACTCTAACACCATGACAATCCATTGGATGCTTTGGAAGACAATTTCAGCCGCATGACGATACGATAGGTGCTATGGAAGACACCTATAACCGCATGAGAATCCATTGGGTGCTATGGTTGACACCTCTAACCCATGACAATCTGGTGAGTGTTATGGAGACACCGCTAACCACATGACAGTCCATTGGGTGCTATAGAAGCCACCGTTAACCGCTTGACAATCCATTGGGTGCTACGGAAGACAACTTGAACCGAATGACAATCCATTGGGTGCTATGGAAGAAAATTTTAACTCCATGACAATTGATTCGGTGCTATGAAGGCAGTTCTATTTGTCGGTTATTATTATTATTGTTGTTGTTGTTGTTGTTATTATTATTATTATCATCATCATCGTTATTATTATTATTATTATTATTATTATTATTATTATCGAAGACAACTTTAACCGCATGACAATCCATTTGGTGCCATGGAAGACATCGTTATCCGCATGATAATCCATTGGGTGCTATAAGATACATCTTTAATCGCATGACAATCAATTGCGTGTTATGGAAGACATATTTAATATCATGACAATCCATTGGGCGTTATGTAAAACATCATTGGGCGCATGACAATCCATTGAGTGTTATGGGAAACATCCTTGGGCGCATGACAATCCATTGGGTGTTATGGAAAACATCCTTGGGCGCATGACACTCCGTTGGGTGTTATGGGAAACATCACTGGGCGCATGACAATCCATTGGGTATTATGGAAAACATCATTGGGCGCATGACAATCTATTGGGTGCTATGGAAAACATCATTGGGCGTATGACAATCTATTGGGTGCTGTGGAAGACATCTTTAACCGCGTAGCAATGTTGACATTGAATGAAGGCCTAAGCAATACATGTTATGAGAAGATCTTACCGTTTTAGCATCAAAGATTCAAGACATCAGCATGTTTATCTCGCAGTTCACGTAAATATCCAGACGGAATATATGCATCGAATCAACGAATGCATCTAATCGTGTCCCATGAGCAATAAATAATTTCTGCGATCAATTTTCCTGAGAGAAATATAACAGACTAGAAATCGTCAGTTTACAAAACTTGCAGAATCGATGAATCCTTTGTCCTCCATTAACATCACCAATTTTACAACTTGATCCTTTATTTAAGCGCTCATATTACGACTAATGTGTATTTCAGTTTTATGAAACTTTCACGTTTCAGAGCGCAGGAAGCTGTATGCAGTAATTTGGACTTCTATTTGTCGATTATTATTATTACTGTTGTTGTTATTATTATTATTATTATTATTATTATTATTATTATTATTATTATTATTAAGTCGTCACTATGTTGCATGCATTTACGAAGGAATAATGAAATGAAGTTACCTCTTTCCTCACTTAGAAAAAACAAACAAAAACAAATCCCCCTCCCACAAAAACAAAAATACTATGGAGTCTAGTGGAATGTGCCTATAAAAATATATTTATTGGTTAAAACTTTTTTTTTACTAAAGAAACGATTTCGCATGTATGAAAACCAAACAATCTAATCTATGTATCGATCGATTTTACTTGAGTAAGTTAACTATTTTTTTTTCTACCACTTAACTTTCCATTGTTAATACTTGAATTTATTTTTTATGTATTAGTTCCGACATAACATTATTTCTCCAAAAGGAACATGTGCTATGATGCATACGTGGCGTTTGTTTCAGAATGCTATTTCTTATTAAAACAGTAGGTTTAAACAAGTAATAAAAGTTTATCACTGTCGTGCAAAATAATCGCAACATTGTTTGAGAAAGTTGCTGGAAAGATGTAGAATGTATGAAGGAAATTACGAGGGTCTTCGGATGAAATTACGATAGGATAATAGTTATTCATGTATCAAGAACGGGTGTTGGACATGTGTGACCCAGTGTCGGCCTTGTTGCAGCCAGGCCATGGCTGTGTGGTCTGAATGTTTATTTTAATTACAATGTCAAAGTTATTCTCGTTAACACCAAACGGACTTTGGGAGCTTTGGAGTTATGTCCGACAGATGCCGAATATCTTATTTACTTGACACCGAGTTAAAACAAGTGCCTTATGTTCTAGCTGGTATTCTGGGTAGAAGAATCCGAGAAGTCGCATTAAAAAATATTAAAACTAGACTGGTTCTTTCTCTGTGTTGTTAAACGAACCCCGCAACAGTGATTTTTGCAGTCAGTTGTACGCAATGAACTGAAGTGGACACTGGCTGCACAAGTTTATCAATGCTTTCAACATATATTTTAACTGTTTCCTTAAGTTCAAGTTTTATATCCAAATTTTAATAATAAAACATTTTCATGGTGCACGTCTATTATATACAGTATTCTAATATTCATGAGAGAACTAACAATATTTTAGTATTGTTTGAAATACTTTCATAAATTTACCATCGAGTTTTCCATCTGCACTTTACTATAGTTATGCCGATTCTATAGACATACTGGTTTGTTTGTATTGATAGTACATCCTTCGTGGTTCTTGACGATACGTGTTACAAATTCCATTGTAGTTTATATCTGGATTTCACAGCAATGTGCGATGCTATTGTTTGGTAACTTCCACAGATGCGATACCAAACTGCAATCATGTTTTAATAAACTGCTATATTACACAGAGACAATTTTATAGATAAAGATTAATGTCTGAACTGACTATGCTTCCATATAAAGGGCCATCCACGCCGATGCAATGAGCGAGATTATTTTTCTGGGAAACACTTAAAACCGTAAAATCGAGTTCAGATGAACATTTTTTCTTGCAAACAAAAGCATTTTCTGAACAAGATTCCTGGCACATAACTGAAAGCAAACCATTGGCCCCAGTTCATAAAAGTACTAAATATGCATGGTTTAAAAATGCAGGAATCCTAAATATTTCGTGTGCAGAGAAGAAAGGACGATATAAACGAGTCAAGGCGATGTTTTTGGAGAACAGTCATTCCGACAGTGAGCTTACCCAGTTCATCTCTCATTTGATGCTAATTTTGTTGGCTTCATTTGGTACAGTCATTATATTGTGCAATTAGAAAGTGTATTTACCAATTTAATAATTAAATGTGTGCAAGTAGTTCTACATTTGTGTGCAAATTAATTCATTTCGTAGAGTTAACAAGCAAACGAGAAAAGTGCCGCTTTTTTCGGTACTGCCATATTTGCAAACGCTTATAACTCCGCACCCCCCCCGAAAAAGCCCTAAAATTTTAAGATATTTCCCTGCATCTCCACGCAGATGCCACTAGATATTTTCGGAGGCGAATACTTGTAAGTTATTATCTAGCACATTTTATAAAACAAAATACACACGTTTCTTACCTTACTCCATCACGGATCTCCAGTGCGATCATTTATAAATCCCAGAACAACCATGCAGAAAAACCTCTCAGAATCTGAAAAACAAACGCAATAAATTCGGGTTGGTAAATATATTCAATGTTCACTGGAACCATGCGCAACTTTTCATAGGAAATCAATGTGTGTCGCAACCCTCCAGACTAGAGAGCACGACGCGCTCTAGAATAGAAACAAGTTCATTCTCTGCACGTAAAAATTGATATGACCAAAGCAGTCCCAGGGAATCGTTCAGTTAGCCTCTTCATCGTCAAGGATCAATTATATATCAAGCAAGCAACATTTCGTAAAAACTCAGATCATCTAAACATGGTGTTGCCTACATGTTTAAAATCATAACTAAACACGCAAATGGTTTTCTGCCTTCTATATCCAATCTGACAATGATTAAAATTAATTCTAATAGAACACAAGCATCACAACTGTTTTGCAGAAATTACTTGCTATATAATCGCATTTCCCGTCATAATTTGATACTTAAAGTCAAGCACGTCGAATGAATGACACATTTTGTCAGAGAAATCTTTAAGTGTGTTAACCACAAAAAGCATGAATACTTGACAAAAAATTTCTTCGTCTTTAACAGATTGCCTTTGTGTAGGAAGTTTAGTCAATGTTTTGTTATGATAAACTAATAAGGCAGTATTTT
Source organism: Megalonaias nervosa (assembly GCA_016617855.1). Taxonomy (NCBI): domain Eukaryota; kingdom Metazoa; phylum Mollusca; class Bivalvia; order Unionida; family Unionidae; genus Megalonaias; species Megalonaias nervosa. The sequence goes on along the minus strand of JAECUM010015222.1, from coordinate 42,719 downwards.
TCATAATTCTTGCTAGCGCATTGAAGATTGTATTCATCATTTCAACCAGTGAATTGAAATTCGTGTTGAGACATAATGATGTTTATAAGTTTATGTTTTCAGTGTAAGTTACGACATACGTTTTAAGGAAGGAAAATGGTAAAATCAATGTAAGAGTTTTCGGTCCTTCTGTATATGCACTCTCTTCCGATAGAGGTCTTTGAAAGTCGACGGTATCTTGAAAACTAATCATCTATGATCGAAAAAAATGGTTTGCAATTTCTGTCAGAACAAACTGAGTTTCAAGCTGAATTATATTCACTCTACTATTGACATGAGATTCACTGTACTATTTATATGAGATTCACTGTACTATTTATGAGATTCACTGTACCATTTATATGAGATTTACTTTACTATTTACATGAGATTTCCTTTACTATTTATATGAGATTTACTAAACTATTTATATGAGATTCACTGTACTATTTATGAGATTGGCTGTACTATTTATATGAGATTCACTAAACTATTTATATGAGACTCGCTGTACTATTTATGAGATTCACTGTACTATTTATATGAGATTTACTTTACTATTTATATAAGATTCACTGTACTATTTATATGAGATTCACCTTACTATTTACATGAGATTTCTCTACTCTACCGAAAGTTTTCCAATACGGTATTAGCATATGCTTGTTTGTTTTTAACAGTTCTTTCAACACATTATTTGTCATTTGTGCAAGATCCCGCTCTCTGTCTCTGTCTCTGTCTCTGACTCTCTGTGTGTGTCTCTCTCTCATCTTATGATGCGTATACATACATACATGCATACTTGTATACAACATACCTACCTACCTTCATATACACATGTATATATATATATATATATATATATATATATATATATATATATATATATAGTATGTATATATATATATATATATATATATATATATATATGCTATATACGTATGCTTGTTTGTTTCTTTGCTTCTATTATTCGCGCCCTGCATTGACAGCTTTGTCATTTTTTGACCTGTTTACCTCTTGATGCCAAAAAAGGATAGACTTTATTATACAATCGGGAATATATTCAGTTAATGCTATACATCACAATTGCATTATTTTATTCAAAATGCATAAATGTTTTTACCACACGGAGATCATGACTGAGATTGGCGTTGTCTTCAAGATTTGCGTTTTCTAAGAAATCTGTAGCCATATTGCATCACACTCTGTATTCTATTCCCAATCAATTAGAATAGTATATTGAAAATAGCTTTACACAGAAAACACCAGGGATAAGGCAAGACTTATCCTGACAACATGATAGCTGTACCATTTCTCTAATGGATAGTAAAGTCCATATGATCAGCTTTCACAAGGATATAACCTCATAAGAGTAATACTGTGTCCCGTCACTCGACAAATTTGTCAACATTTTTGCCTTCGAAGCAAATAACAATAATTTAAAAAAAAAAAAACAACATCTAAGCTTCAAATTCTCATGCGGAACGTTCAAAGATAGAAACATATTTCCAAACCATGATGCCTTTGTTGGAGTATAGGTAATTGTGACCCATTATTAGCTCTATTATGCCGATGAAATGGGAGCTAAGTACCTATCCCAAGGTCACACCGAGACAACCTCCTTGGTCTGGTCTGGGAAGGTATCAAACCAACGACCATTGGAGTCCGGTGCTCTACCACCTCTGTTCCCATGGCTCCTCCAACACCATGGAAACATACATAATTTATAAATTTAAATTTCCATATTTGATGTATCTTTCTGTGTATGCTTCCATGCAAGATGTGACATTTCGAATTTTAAATGCTTTTTCAGTTAACGGAATAAATACTATAAAGGGTATACCAATTTGTTATGCTAAAGTGCATCAATATCAATCAAATGTTTGAATCAGTATGTCATGTACGGATGACATGTAAACATCAATCAAATGTTTGAATCAGTATGTCATGTACGGATGACATGTAAACATCAATCAAATGTATGTATCAGTAAGTGATATGTAAACGTCAATCAGATGTTTGTATCAGTACGTGGTGTAAGTATGTGTAAATATCAAATGTCTGTATCAGTATGTGGTGTACGTATGTGTAAACATCAAATGTCTGTATCAGTAGTTGGTGTATGTGTAAACATCAAATGTTTGTATCAGTACATGGTGTAAAAATGTGTAAACATCAAATGTTTTTATTAGTACGTGGTTGAAGAATGACATGTAGACATACAATATTTGTATCAGTACGTGGTGTAAGTATGTGTAAACATCAAATGTCTGTATCAGTACGTGATGTAAATATATGTAAACATCAAATGTTTGTATCAGTACGTGGTAAAAGAATGATAGGTAAACATTAACCAAATATTCAATCAAATGTTTGTATCAGTATGTGGTATAGGTATGTGTAAACATCAATGAAATGTTTGTATCAGTATGTGGTATAGGTATTTGTAAACATCAATGAAATGTTTGTATCAGTATGTGGTATAGGTATTTGTAAACATCAATGAAATGTTTGTATCAGTATGTGGTATAGGTATGTGTAAACATCAATGAAATGTTTGTATCAGTATATGATGTAAGGATGACATGTAAATATGAGATATTCAAATACGTGTATGTGGTTGAGTTTTGATTCGTAAAACTGAATCAAGTGTTCAAATGTATGTATCAGTATGTGATATGTAAACCTCAATCAAATGTTCAAATGTATGTATCAGCATGTGACATGTAAACCTCAATCAAATGTTCTAATGTATGTATTAGTATGTGGCATGTAAACCTCAATCAAATGTTCTAATGTATGTATCAGTATCTGATATGTAAACATCAATCAATGTTTGTATCAGTTCTTGGTGTAAGTATGTGTAAACATGAATCAACTGTTTGAATCAGTATGTGGAGCAAATGTGGGTAAACATCAATGAAATGTTTGTATCAGTACGTATTGTAAGTGTGTAAAAATCAATCAAATGTTTGTATCAGTACGTGCTGAAGGTGTGTATAAACATCAATGAAATGTTTGTATCAGTATTTGATGTAAGAATGTGTAAACATCAATCAAATGTTTGTATCGGTATGTGATGTAAGTATGTATAAACATCAATGAAATGTTTGTATCCGTATATGATGTAAGGATGTCATGTAGACATCAGATATTCAAATATGTGTATCAGTACGTGGTATAATTATGATACGTAAACATCAATCAAATGTTCAAATGTACGCATCATTATGTGGCATAATTATAATTTGTAAAGTAAAACGATCTTATCATGGTGCGTATTCATTCTTGCCTCGATGAGCACTGACAGCTGTTGTGGTTTCTTTTGTAGCTACATACTGTCACAATAATGCAAAATCAAAGTAAGCGTGTACTTCAGTAAATTTTGGAACAAAACATTATTCCCATAGAGTCAGCGTGTTTGATATGTGACTGGCAGAATTCAGCGATTAGGGAACAAAGTGAAATTCCTTCATTCTAAATTAAAGAATGGATTGTACAAAGAAACGTGCATTATTCTGTTGTATTCTTCATGATACAACATGCTTGCTTAAAATTTGAGGCCAATTAACAATTGTATTATTCTTCCTGCTTGTAGTTGATTTTAACTGAACATGCGGAAGTGTAATCTCAGGTCAGTAATCAAGACATGTGCCAAGAACGTAAGTAGATGCCGATTGGATAAAATCTTTCTCCTAATTCGCATTACCATAACCTTTTACTTATGTTAGAATGTCATTTCATTAAAAATCTAGTTTTGCTTCTCTTTATGCATCAAATAGACGATCAGTCTGTGATCTAAATCTACATCCGTTTTTAGTGAATTTGTTTAATTTGGGGGTGGGGTGGGTATGAGAAGATATATTTACTTACTCTGTTTTTTGGAGGATATGTGTTTTTCTATCTTGTTTTCACTAAAATAGCCACAATTATTGTAACTTATACCATACCAACATTGCATACCAGTTTGTTAATACCGTATATTTACCTCAGAACTAAGCCATATAATGGAATGGGTTAAATCAAATAAATATGTAGCTGTTGCAAATCTCTTATTTCGAGAACCGCCTGTGGTTGCAACATGTTAATTCAGTGATAATTGTTTGTAAATAAAGAAAATAAGTGACCTTTTGGGGAAAAACTAACAAAACATATTCGGATACCATCAACACGATGACTCTCACCCACGCAAAATGTGCTCAGCAATGGCTTCCTTGCTCACGGTGCTGATTAAGATCCCATAGCAAACCTATGCAAACACCATTATACTAAAACATTCAACGACTTTTAATTTCTGAGGGCTCATGATCAAACCTATATTTATCAGTGCAGATGCGTCCTGGATGACAGCTTCCGTGTAGAGAAAAGGATGTGAACCGCGACATTTTCTGGACCTACATGTGTTTGCAACACGCGCTTTCAATTCCACACCAAAGAGAAACGTGCTAATTTTAGTAGCGTTTCAGACTCAAGACTGTTAAAGGACTGAAATTCCATCAATAAAACAATGTCTCTATTTTTTTCAGTTACAGCTAAAACAAACTCTCAAAAGATTATTTTTGCTAAAATCTAACTTTCATTATCAACCAATCTTGGCTAGCCAAACCTATATATATACTTTATTTTGTCTTCACCCATTTCCAGACTGGCTCCCATTTGTCCATACAAATTAATACCGTGTATCCACTCCTGTGGTGGATCTGATATAGTCTTTCAAACTGACACAGGCACGTGCTATTACTTTATTTCTATAAATTATGTACATGAAAACATATAAAAACCAGCAATACAATTGATTCATTGAAAATGGTTTCTGATTACACTATTTTATCAACTAGAATCGTTTCCCACCAAAAAACGACTTTGCCATAGAACATAGATATCCGTTCGTAGCGCTGTGCCTCTGCTTCTATAAGTTAAAGAAACCTAGCAACAGGACAGGACAAATGTTAAATTCCATGTATACGGTCAATCACTTGTGTACTTGGTCAATGTCCGACTGTGGCGGTAATACGTATGTTGAACATTTGGCATTGCATGTCCAGTAGCCATGGGAAAACAAAAATTCATCTTTATTGAAATTCCACGTTTCCTGTTATTTGCTGCGATTTTCCGAATAAACAACCAGCTGCAATAGATGTGCATATACTTAGAAAAACATTATAAATATGTGCAACATTTAAATTGCAAGCGGCACGATTTATTTTGATTGTTAATTCACATAAATTTCCAAAGATATATTTATACTTTAATGTTTTGTGAATGAAACCTTACATGCCCAGTGAATAATTCCATGTTTCACAAACTTCGCTGAAAATGCATTACAAAATTATTAGTAATAGGGACAACTGACAGCTATCAAATATAATCCCAGTCACGAATGATTCTTCAGTATGATGTTGTGACTGTGATTGAAGTGAATTTACTTTTAAAAAAAAAGCCTCAGAGAGCAAGGTGTCACGCCTGCATCTGCATATTTGTCTGTATATCCCATATTTTGACTCTCATAGACTTTCACACAAAATATTAACAGTGTTCACTATTATCTCTTAGTACGCCAAGGCAAGCAGCAGCAGGGAGGGTGAACAGACCACTTTGCTAGAGACCTTATTTTTGAAATTTAAGGGTTCCTACGAAGGCTGAAGAAAAAGTTTTTGTCTTAATAGTAAAAACTTCTTTACTTGACCAGATTTTTTCTGATTTTTTCACAATCTGGTCACTACGCGTATGTCGTCCACCCTCCCTGCTGCTATAAATTAAACAGCAAGTATAAATATTATCAATAATGAGTATTGGAGAACCACACTCAGCTAAATTATCTCGAGAGCGACTAGAGGCAATTAAAAAATATCTACCTGTTCGTGATTCTGTTAAGCAACAACTACAATCGCGTCAGGAATCTCAAGTTGAATTTGAAGAGGATACAAAAAAATTATTTAAACCTATCACTGAGACCACTAAAGGTATTCAACCTGTGTTAGAGAAAACCGCTGAAGCAGCTGGAAAAATAGCAGAAAGAACTGAAAAAATAGCAAGAAGAACAAAAAAGACAAAAGAAATTTTACGTGAACTTCCAGCTGAAATAGCTGCTGCGATGCCAATTCCGGAAATACCTGAGGATGAAGATCAACCTGAGGATGAAGATCAACCTGAAGGTGCTGAAGCACCAGCCCCTGAACGAAAGAGTCGTGTAAGTACTGATGAACTGATAAATAAATTTGATGAAGAAACTATTAAGTAATTAAAAAATTGAGCCGAGATAAACTAGTTGAGTTTGCTGTGGATAGTTTTGGTCAAAGAAAAAAATTAATGAAACCTGAACACGAAGATGATATTACAAACAGTGAACAATGGTATAAATATTTATATCGCATACGTATGAATGTTGAACAAGCTAGAAAAAATGATCCATTATATCAGGGTTATGTTAGGGAAATTGATAATTTAATTCAATCAAGAAGAGAGAAGGAGGAAGAACAAAAGAAACAACAAAATGTACCACCAAAACAAAAAGCACAACAACTACAACAAAAACTAAAACAACAAGAACAAAAACGACAAGAAGAATTAAAAAAATTAGAACAAAATATACAACAACAACTACAAAAGAAAAAACAATCACAACCAGTCCAAACAACAAGTAAGGAAGAAGAAGAAGAAGAATTTCAAGACGCTCCCGGAGCAACTGGAAGTGGTTTAGGAAGTGGTCTTATTACTTGCCCCAATAACGTTCTCGCTGATGTTGATCGACTAGAAATCCTCATTGGAGGAAAACTAGCTGGTAATAATTCCCCAGAAATCATTAATGAAGCAGCTGATATTTGTAAACGATTATTTACAGGTGGTATCATGGATATTAATGTATATCGGTCCCTCATTAACGAAATCGCCGATGACTACCACAGTGATTAGATACAATTAGTGATAAAGTCACTTAATAATAAGATGATCGTACACAATACTCGTGGACCTACCATGATCAGGGTAATAAACTCACGATTACCAGTATACAAAGCGACCTACGGAGATGGACTAGGTGATGTTGTTCAGGGTCTGTTTAGAAGAATAGCTCCAAAAGCAATACCGATTGCAAAGCAGCTAGGAATGAAAGCTATTGATGTTGTTCGTGAAAAAGGTATAGGCACTGTTGGTAATCTCGCTAGCAAAGAATTCTCAGCAATCAAAGATAGACTATCAAGATTAATACGCAGACCACAAGCGACCCGACCTCAACCCGTGAAATTGGCTAGCACTGAAGTGATGCCCGCAAGTGTAAGTAAAATAATAAATCAAGCCGCTATCAAAAACTAGCGGAGTTAGCTGATATCCCGATGTCGGAAAAGGAAAAAAATATAACCGCTAGTCTGATAGCAGGAAGTGGTCTCTCTTCGAGGAGTGGTCTTCGAGTTAGACGAAGACGATAATAATAAAGATGTTTAAGCGTATATCTGACCCCGCGCTTGACATGGACGCACCAGTTCTCAAGGATGAGTCTGTGCGCGATTATCAGTATTATTCTTACGACGCACGAATTCCAGATCAGCGTGGACGAATCGAATTACAGGTTCAGGATACAAGTAGATATTTCTTACCCGCTGAAGCATTTGTCGAAGTTGAAGGTGAAATTATAAATAACGCTAATCCTTTAGCACCAGTAGCATATGCCGCTAATATTGTTGTTGGTTTTGTTAATAATGGTATTATGGCATTATTTGACAGCGCTATGTACATGATTGACGGAAAAAATATTGAATCAATCCAGAATGACGTCGACGTTGCAACGACAATACTTAGTCTTGCGAGATACAGCGACGATTATTCAAGATCAGCTGGTCCATCAATGATGTTTTCAAAAGATGCTTCTAACCACTCTGATAACAATCAATACAATATGAGACAACCAAGAAACGCCGCCAACACCCTTGACGCTGATGTGTGGCCGGTGGTTCATGGTTCTAATCCAAATTTCAACTTAGGATTTGCAGCACGTCAAGCAATGTTGCATGGTGGAAGAAGAACATTTTCATGTGCAATTCCACTGTCACATATCTTTGGATTCTGTTGAAATGTCAGAAAAGTCATTTTCGGAGCCAAACACACAGTTGTACTTGTACGAAAAGGCGATGATAATGATGCAATATGGCGACCCGCTGGTATTGATGCTGGTAAAGTAATTCTTACAAAACTTTCCCTGTGGATGCCAGTGATGACTCCGTCAATATCTGAAGAAGACCGGTTGTTATCTTTTATGAGTCAAGGCGGTAAATCAACGTTGTCATGGTTAACAATGACCACAGATGCTGTTCAGAGTACGATTGATGGTTTATTTACATGGTAGATAGCTTCTCAGCAGGATGTTTCTGCACCAAGACACATATTTATTGCGTTTCAAAATGTTGTACGAGTAAACGATCAAACACATAGTCACATGATATTTGACAAAATCGGTGTTTCTGAGGTTTCATTAAGGATAAATGGACATCAAGAACCATCCGAAGATATATTACTGAATTTTGAAAATAATCATGTAGCACGTGCATATCATCGATTAATGTCGTTCATGGGGCGTGATCAGAATGTTGATACTGGTTTACAAATATCGCAGCTAGATTTTACATCGCTGTATCCGATTTATTACTTTTCACTAGAACATTTAGATTTAACAAGACAATCTGTTGTAGATATTCATCTTCGAGCTCGTGTGGTAACAGGAGTTATTGCAAATTACAGAGCAATCGCAGTTATACTCAGCGATAAATCGATGTTACTCGAAGGTGTTGGTGGACGAATGAGAGTTATTGATGCCCTAGTAGAAAACATGTAATTAGATCGTTCATAATATTAATAATGTCATATCATCATGTTAGTGTGAGTCTGACTCCTGGTCAGATTAAAAGGCTGCAATCAGCATAAAAAAATAACTGTGGAATAAAAATATCGCTAAAGCGAGAACAAATGACCGGTACAAATAAACTATCGTTGACCGAGCGTCAGTTCAAAAACTTCAATGAAGCAAAAAAATCAAATAAAGGCGTCAAACTTAATCTTTCTGCGGGCGCCATCAAAGATATTGCTAAATCGGGTGGTATATTTCCACTTCTCGCAGCTATACCAGCATTAATAGCAGCTGCAGCCCCAGCTGTTGCAAAAGCAGCTGCATTAGGTACTATTGGAACAGCTGTTGGAATGGCGTTAAAGAAAGTAACCGGACAAGGAATCAAAAAAAGGGAAAAGGTCTAAGATTACCAGGAACCCCGTATTCATACGGAAAGGGTCTAAGATTACCAGGGACCCCGTATTCGTGGTACGGAAAGGGTCTAAGACTTCCCGGGACAGTTTACTAATATCACCCATGTCCAATTTTGATTTACTTAATGCTGCTAAGCAATTAAAAATAAAAAATTTCAGAGGTGTTTTATGCGCGATCAATTACCTACCGTTGCAATGCAACATGAAACCGGTATTATTAATCTCGATAAAAATTCTGGCCCAGGCACGCACTGGGTCGCATATGCAATTGATCCACGTGGAATTATTTATTTCGATTCGTATGGATTAGCACCACCAAAAGAATTTTTAAAATACGTTACCGGCGATATTCCAATCTAGTATTCAACGCTACCAACACAAAAAATAACTGATCCTCCAATATGCGGTCGTGAAACCCTCGCTGTGCTTGATGCTGTATCAAAATCAACAGCGCCGCCTCATAAAGTCGTACACGCGTTCACTACACTACGTCATAACACTTAAACAGATATCAGTAAATATAATGGTAGATATTTATGGAAGATCTACTCGTAAAGATAAGGAGAAGATCGATTTATCTAAATATGCAACTCTTGATCAGCTCAGAAATGAAATCGATGACTTATTAAATATCACAAGTGTGGATCAAAATGAAGTCGTCGTTTTTCAGGACAAACAAGGACGATTAAAAACGAGTAATATACAACTACCAGATGTACTTATACGAATTCCCAACGCGGTTGTTAATAATATCGTTACTTTTACTGATCAAGGTAAAATACAGGATTCCGGTAAATCGGTTAACGACTATGTTAAGAAAACTAGTGATGTATTTACCGGTGACATTATTATGTCAAGAAGAAAAATTACACATCTTGGAGATCCAATCGCAGATACAGACGCAGCAACAAAAAATACGTCGATGATCAAGAATCCAAATACGTGTCAGTGCGCGGTGGTATAATGCGTGCATTTCTTGACATGAATAATAATGGTATTAATAATCTCAGAACACCAGAAACAGATTTCGACGCCGCAACGAAGAAATACGTCGACGATAAAGAAATTCCAATAATGACTTCGTTAACGACAATCAATGATGGAATTGCTACATTTAGAACTGATTATATTAATCATGTACAAACATTTCTAAATTTTCGTAGAAATGTAAACAGATCTATTAACGACTTTTTTGGAACTCCACCAGTCGTTGACATAAAACTTACCGACATTAACATGAAAATCAAAGATATTGTTAGTGGAATTCCTAATATCATTGAAAAAACGAATCTAGTAACAAAGTTACTTGCTGGAATGCCTCACAAGCAGATCTTCAACGTAGTATACACAGTAGCATCAGGATTAGGAGTATGGACACTGCAAGATAATAATCTCAAACACATCGCAGAAATTACTGGCGTATACAGGCTGTCTATATTTAGCATAGCAAAATTCAGTATATTTACTACATTTCCATGGCGTCATTCAATCGATACTTTTCTGGAGTTGTATCCGTTATAATAAATAAAGATGCGGAAGAAACATTTCTGCTGGAAGCATCTGATAAAAATTTAACCAGAGCACTATACTGGTGGTGTTTGGAATTTGTGTGTGAAACTCCTCAATTAGTTATCTAGATAAATATAATGAATCAAGATTCATTTATCGATGTTCAACGTCACAGATACGCTCAAGTATGTGAGTGTCAAACCAAACTAAAAAATATCATCGACGATTACACGATAAAGGTAAAAAAATATCGGCGACGTATGGTTGTTATTGATATAATGGTATACTCGGTTTCTGCTGTTATTGCTGGAACTGGATTATTACTATCAACAATAACGATGACAGCGCCTGCAGTTGTAACAATTATAGTTTCAACGGCAACAACATGCGCAGGTATTTTCAGTATTATCGCTAAGAAAATATCTACGTGTACAAATGATAAACTAAACGAGTACATAATGAAATTGCACACAGCAACATCATCTTATTCTAAATTATCATCTTATCTTTCGGCGTATCTCAGCGATGATAAAATATCTGATGAGGAGTTTGCAACGATAATGGAAACTTATCATGAGGCATTCAAAGTGGATGATAAAGTGGAGAGTTGAATTTCCGCTCTATTAAATACGGAGTATTTTAAATAATGTCATCGTTAGAATTATTACAGCAGATCGTAGCTAATACGACGCCGTCAAAAACTACTATGATATCATTAAGTTCAACCAATCCTGAATTTAGCGTTAATTTTCCAACTGCAATTCCAGCAAAGGAAATAGCGCTAGCACAATTACGAGTTTATCATAGCTGGCCTAATATCAGGTCAAAACCGTTTGGTGGACAACCAGTAAATAATTCACTGGTATTTGCGAATAGGAATAAACCTGATGGAACACCTGATTGGCAAGTTGTTGGAATTACAACGGGTAGTTATCAAATAGACGAGATTAATGATGAGTTCCAACGCAGAATTAAATCTATCACAGGGGAAGAATCTAAAATAGCGATTACTGCTTACGAACCAACACTATCAGCGGTGATTGAAATAAATTCTCCTGATTACCTCGTAGATATCTATCAAAGTTCGATTAGATCTGTGTTAGGATGGCCTGAAGTTGCACCTGTTTATAATGGAGTTTCAGAACCAACTAAAAATGAGTTTAAAACGAGTGAAGAAAAATTCATTAAAAATCCAGAATATCGAGGAAAATATCCATGGAATCGTATAATATTTGGAATTCCAAACGACGATATATATTACTTTACCGATTTTGATGGTAAAAGGATCCCCAAGATGACTAGATCAGTATATAATATTATCATTACGCCAAGGGGGAGGCATCGAGATATTGTTGACGAAAAATTTTTAAAAGATTTTTTAGATACTCTTAAGCCTGAATACGATAAAACGTTTAATGATTTAAGAAATTTACTTATTTCATTATCACAACATTATGATGATAACGTAAAGCAGCAAATAATCGAGTCAATAAAACACTTAAATGGGATCTTATTCGATTTATACATCGCCAATCGAAGTATTATAAACATTGCGACTAAACTCGATGGAAATCCTTACACAAGTCCAACATTGAAACAATTATTTCTTGATCATTATAAAAATAACAGAAAAAGATTTACAAATATTTGTTATACCAGATTTAAATAACGCTGAAATGAAGAAATCATTAAGTGATCTTATCGAAGAATATTATCCGGGAGTAATTGAATCGTGGAGAAAAATAGCCCCACCACCGGTTACACTAAAACACAATAACAATCCTTTTGGTACCGGACGTCATATATCGCCAGGTATTGTAAATATAACAACAACAATTGCAGTCAATCTGGTATGCGATGTTATTGAAGGTAGCTATCAGATAGATCTTTCTAAGTCTAACCAGGCCCAGCAAGGGTACATATTATACAGTTTTAGCCCATTAGCCCCCCCCAGGTTGGTTAATTGTATCAGAGCCAATTAACCCCGTGTACCTGCGAGTTCATAATCCATAATTATCAAGGATACACTTTAAACTTACAGACCAAAGCAATCGCATTCTGGACACAAGAAATGAAGAACTAAATATAAATCTGTATGTACGCTCATAATGCGTTTTTATCACAATGCGTCATCGTAGAACAAAAAAAAATATCAGGTCAGAATAGTTGTTTGTTATTCTGATAAAAGATAGAATAGTTATTGTGTCATTCTGATGCTTGTTTGCAGAAAGTGCGATGATATCACAAAACACAGACATAATAGTTATTTTATTCAATCTGATGTCTATCAAAGATAGAATAACATTTTTTTACCAGGCAGAATATAAATAAATAAATAAACTTTTCAGTTTTGCCAGGGTTTGTTTAGCCATTATCAAAATACTCTCTTAACCGTCTTATACGAAAGTTTATAATCTTTTTCTGTTCGTATTCATGCGATAATTCTAGCTTAATTTTGTCAATAACTTGAGAGAGAGGGTCTAAATTGTAACACTTGGCAGGTCTCTATATACATTTCTCTCAAAAACACGGATAAAAATTATTTTTTTCACTGTAATTGATTATATAATGAAGAGTGATAACTCTGCTCTGTCTCTCTCTGTAGAGCAATAAACGATTATCTCCCTTGTAATACATGTTATCTATAGAGGTATTTCAGTCCCCGTACGGACACGATATATATCGTTTTTCGTTAATTATTTAGTGATCTATCTGTTTTCTGTAAGCATTGCTGTTAGTGAAGCAGCAATTTGTAATAGAGAGGAATAATTTGACTCTAATAACCTTAAACTCACGTCAGTTTTATATACCAAGTACGTAGAGTTATTTTTAGCTCTAACGTATTTTGACTTTAACGAACGATAACTCATGCGTGGATTATTTTATTAATTTTGAAAAATTAAAGTAAATTCACGCTACATTAGTAATACAAGTCCTGTGAGACAGCGCAAATATTTTATATACTTAAATTCAACTGTATTATTGATAAGAGAGCGATGGCCGAAATGGTAAGACGGTTGGACGTAGATCGAAGTTCTGCAAACTCTCGCGTGTTCGAGTCTCCAAAAATGCTAAAGATATATTATCTTGCATTTGGCGACTGATGCTATTTAATTGGGGGAACCCGGAGCATTTCCTCGAAATCCACAACAGACAAAATACACTCTCCTACCATACACCCTTGAGGGGTGTACCTTTTACACTCCCCGGGGTTTTGTATTGGGGGGAGAGTGTACAAAATCTGTTGGACGTAGACAAGATTCCCCGTCATCACCATTTGTATATATTTCATGTTCATAGAATCATCTATATGTTTGTGCCGTCCAAAATCAAATTCAAAATCATAAACCATCTGAACCATATAATATATGTTGTGCTGAAATCAAAATCATAAACCATCTGTATATATTTCATAACCATATATCACACAAAAACAGCTCCCTGACAAAAAAAGTCATGGGGGCTAATATTTTTTTTATATTAAATAAACACTTATTATATAATGAATTTTGAAAATATCAATGTCATTGTTTCTGCGATTAAAAAATTACGACATAACGGTATCAATGTATTTGACAATCTTAATGCTGAAAAGATTCTATGTGATTTTGACTCATTACAACAACGAAAGAACGAGAACAGATTCACGCTATCCGCTGATTATAAATTCATGAAAATTATCCAACAAGGAATGTTAAAGTCACTGGCAACTGTCACTGATGATCAAGTAAAGTTGTTTGTGCCTCTCTCAAACGCTATTGACAAAATCAAGCTAGAATTATCTCATGGATACGAACAGAAAAAGATTATGAACTTTCGTATAAGACGGTTAAGACAGCATTGTGAAAATACGAGTGAAAATGACAGCGATAATGATGGACCATTGACTGTGATAATAGCTAAACAAAATCCTTGGGAAAATTAACATTCTGCTTAGTATAATGCAACCTACACATATTGACAAGTATATTGTATCCCAACCATTATATTTCAGTAGGTATCAAGTACAATATTGCCCGTTGTGCAAAGTTTTTCGATGGGTTTGCTAGTTTTCGTTGGGTCAAAACCCCAGGAAGGTTAACGGGAATTAACATTAGGTTTTAAATTTGTTGATCAAATACTGGTTTTTTTCCAGTTCTTTTGCTCGTATTATATAGATTTTTGCTAGCGAATTACGATAAAAATCCGGAAAAAAACAGTTTTTCATCGATAAATCAAAAACCTAATGTTAATTCCCGTTAACCTTCCTGGGGGTTTCACCCTCAGAATTTGTTAAAATCTGACTGATTTTCACTGATTTTTGGTCATTTTTCATGCAAAAAACGAGATTTTCGAACAAAAAACGCGGTTTTCAGAACAAAATCAACGAAATAAAAAAACCCACTAAATATTTATAAAAATTATTTTTATTTGCAGTACTTGAGATCCAAATTCACTGAAATGTGTTACAAGTATGGACAGTCAGGATAGCTTTTGATATTAACTCGTATAAACGGATAACTAAGATATTTATCATTATGCTTGACGGAGCGCTAAATCATTTGGTAACATTAAAAATACGGTAGACTAAACGTATTGAAATCTTATTTTTTGTGCAAATCGTTTGGAAAAGGAAGATTTATATATATTTTCTGCCACGTATTGTACCGATTGTGGTACTATGTCAAAATATTTGGCAGCAGAATTAATTGATTCAAAACTAATTTCTTCTCCAGATTCTGCATTCACTGATTTAACAGGTCTTGCAAATCGTGCGCCGCCAGTGTTTCCAAACTTACAGTTTTCACTTTGCGTGATAATACGTAGATTTCCAAGTGAATTGTCAAGTTTATTGCCGTTGATGTGATCCACTACATACCCATCTTTGATCAATCCAAAATAACACTCATAGGTAAATCTATGTGATAAATATCTTTTTTTCTTGCCATTATTAGTAAACGCAAGATAACCAGTATTGGTAACACTACCGACTGGTTTTTTCAATCTGCAGTTTCTAATCACACCTTCTCGAGATGCTTCATAATTAGTAATGATTGGATGTGACACAAACTCATTTTGCTCCATTTAAATATAATATTTATTTGTCTAAATCATTATTTTTGGAAAATCTAGCCAGATAATCTTCTTCGGTTTTTATAGGAGAGTCAGTGTTATATTTTTTATCGTAATATCGTTTCAACTTTCTGTATTTTTTACCACCGCATTGCGCACACAGTTGAGTTTTTCCTCTGACTCCAGCACTACACACCATACACGGTTTTGGTCCTAGACTCCCGTTCCTGACGCATTGCATATGATAACTACAGTATTCATTCACACATGTTCTGTTACACGGAGACGTATAACCGATTTTTAACCAGTGGCATTGATTTGGTTGAATCATATACAAAAGATTAATATTCAATTAAATATATATTTGCCTTAATTATAATATGGAAGAATTATCCGTGATTGAACCCTACGCAACCAGATTCGATCTTGACAGACTACCCGAGTATAAATTTAGTATTTCGATGCAAAATCTAGCTTTAACGAATACAGATATAATTAAACGTATCCGTGAGGCCAAGAAGGAATTTCATGACGATGGTGCAGTTCATGCATGGTCAACATTCAGAGTTGGAAATGTTTCTAATACGATGAATGACAAACGAGGAAGAGTAATCATTAACCACCTTGATAATCAAAAATATTTTATTTTAATAAAATTTATTGTAAATACGGAAGAAGATATTTGGATTATTCGTGACAAGCGCGATCCCGTCCGCGTGCAGTCAGGAAATAATATCTTCTTGAGTAATAAATCTAAACCAGGAATACTAACTGGTATAGATAAACCGTATTATGAGCGATCGTACCCTGTAACTGCGGTTGTCTATGGAATATTTCCGCTGAATAATAAACCTGATGTTGGTGATCTCAAACCGATGAAATTGTCATCCTTGACTTCGTCAAGAATAAATTGCGTAGCTGAGCGAGTTACAGAACACTTTACAAACGCGATACGTGGTAATGGTGAGCATTACGATCAATTTGTACGACCTAACGGTGATATTTATCGTACAGAATCTCTCCATGAGGAAATGGAACATCTTGCGCAACGCCTTTGGCGTGAATATACCTCTGATGATGTCATAGTTAGACAATTATTGAATAATTGTTTTACTGTTCCGTCAGTCGCTGCTCATTTCGCTCAGGAGAAAAATTCATGGAAAACGACACGATCGGAATTTCTTGAAGATGTCAAGAAAAGTTGTATAGAATATGGGCACGGTGGATTATGGAACACCAAATACGATTACAATGACGTTATCTCGGTTGATATGATGGCGTGTTATCCTGGGAGTTTTCTTGGATATGGAGAATGTTCTAAATACTTTAAGAGATTCGGACATCCTACACATGACATGACCAGGGTTGCAATAAACGGATCCTTACCAGATTTTGACTTAACAGGATTTGCTCACGTAGAATCATTCGAGTTTAGAAAAGATCTCCATGCGATTACTTATATTTGGTTCGGAAAACATTTTTCAGAGCGATGTTGGGTTTCGATAGTACTATTGCGATATATGCTTGATGCTGGATTTTTACTATCGTTGAGAGTAACTGAAGCGATTATATAGTATAGTTCACAGAAGCAAGTTTGGTTACCAGAACCGGACAGATTTAATATCGATGATACCAGGAAAGAATTCCCTGATATTGATGAAGATCATGTCATTAAAATAAATAAATGCAGGAACGAGTACGACGAAAAACTTGCAAAAGATCTTGGTAGAAAGATAATCGGTAAGTTTACTCAAGGTGGTTCATACGATTATAAACGAGCGTGTACAAGATTGATTATGGACGATGCTGAACTAGATTTTATAATCGCTGATACAACGGAAAAAAACACATTTATAAACCGATGTAATGCTTATTTATCAGATGGAACAAAACTAGGTACCATTGTGAGCTATCTTGATGGCGAGTCACCACAATTTACTCATTTAAGATCTTCGATGTTAGCTTATGTTTCGATAAACCTACTATCGATGATAAATAGATTTCCTCGTCACGCTGTTAGAGTTGCTACGGATTCATTTTATATACACAAAAAATATAAAGATTTATTAATACTCGGTAATGGTGAATGGGGGACATGGAGGATAAAACAAGAAAATATACTTAGTTATTCTGAATCTGCCGATGTTGAAATTGCGGAGATATATTACAAAAATAATAATCAAATATCAAAGTCATCTGCACCATCTGTGTACGATCCTGTATCTAGACATAAGACTGTTTATCTTAATGGGTGTGGAGGGTCAGGTAAAACAACTCGTGCGATTAATTTATTTATGAATAATAACTCAGATATAATTGTTTTGACACCTACACATAAACTTGCTAGAGAAATAAAGCAACGAGGAGTAAAATCATGTACATATCACAGTTTCTTTAGATGGTGCGGAGACACGTGGACTCCTGAGCGAATGGGTGAAAAATATATACCTAAATATATTATATGGGACGAGATATACACGGTGTCGTTAGAAACACTAAAAACATTTCTTGAATGGTTATTGACAAAGAATACTGCTGTGATTATGTGCGGCGATCATGGTCAACCACCACCCTTTGTTGGACAATCTCCACATGAATGGCTAAAGAATAATGTAGATTATTATGAAGAAATACATGATGACCATAGAGCTATTGATGAGCTGCTGAAAGAGTTTAAAAGATTAATCAGACTACAGCCAGATAAAATACAATGTGAGATAATGCGTAAAGTAATTCCAGAGACAACTATGAATGATTTTTGGATTTTATGGAGACCTGCTGATTTGATAGTCGCAAGTAGAAAGATAGTTCGTGATGAACTGCAAAAGAAATTATTTACGTTACATAAAGAAAAGTTTCCAACGTTACCTGTACCTTTGTGCTATCGCCCAGCAGATACTCGACGACAGACTATTGAAGTTGAAATACCAGGTGGAGACGCTGAAAATGTCCGAGTAAAAAATCTTGTACTGAATGACATTGTTTTGGTTGCCATTGATGTTATTGAGAGCGCATTGAACATGGAAAAATCACCGTGGATGTTAGGATACGCTATAACGATTCGTTCGTCACAGGGATTAACTATCTCTGATACAAATATCTGGATTGTAGATGATCGTATCGAATGGTCAAACTTAGTCTATCTTGCAGTATCTCGTGTTAGAAGAATAACTCAACTACATAGGGTTATTATAGATTACGTGATAACTGAGGAAATTACTAATGACGCTGCTATAATAAAGAAAAAATTAGCTGGTTATAAACAATGTGACAAAAAAAATAAGCGTGATTTTGATATTGATATTGAATTTATTATAACACTAAAGCAACTACAAAATAATCATTGCGCAAGTTGCAACTGTAATATGTCATGGCAGTGTTTTAATCCAAGACAATTTACCGTAGACAGAATTAATAGTGATCTCGGTCATACACGTGATAATGTGATGCGCACCTGTCTTGAGTGTAATCGACGTCGAGGTTCTGGACGTTTACAAAATTGAGCTTGGTGGTAATTGCATTTCCTCAGGAATTACTTGCAATTCTTCACGTACAAATCCACGTTGAGGAGCTGTAGAATCTAGTCTGTAGATTGGAGGTCTACCAGTGGATCTTACCACGCTAGAAATTTTATGTGTAGTCACGCTCCAAATAGGATCGGTTGCTCTTTTTTACCACCTTCAAGTTCGCCAGGTTCATATAAATATCTTACAGTTACATTACCTAATACTGGTTGAGAGAAAGATTCACGTTTTCCGTAGTTACGGGGTATATATATATTTTTTTGATCGCATTAGAAGGTTTCATGGAAGTTGCACGAGTAATTTCATTATTCAACGCAGCTATCACACTCGGTAATCTTGCAACCCATTCACGAGATCTATCCTTAAAGTCAGTAGATATTTCCTTTGCATATTGATATCCGAATAACCGCTCGGCAAGTGTTCTATTAAATCTTTCAACGATTGCCTGATCACGATGAATTTCAGTATGTCCTCGTCTGATTTTAACGTTGTGCTTGTTCATCAACGATGATACTACTCCAAGAAATTCTTTACCGGGATCAACTTGTAATAACCGTGGCCATCGTAGGCCACCACGTTGATAAATGCGCTCAAACGCAGATGCAACTTCAGATGCTGTCTTTGTTGATAATGGCTCCGCTTCTTTGTATCTACTCACAACATCAACGACAGTTAACGCATATCTATACGTGTATTGACGTCTACGTGTTTTAATGGTATCGTGTGGTAAAAATAAAATATCTGCTTGATGAACTTCATTAGGAACGCTAACATCAAAATGCGCGTATTGAATTCTTTTAGGTGGACTCAGGAAGATTTGCCATATTGCCTGTCGTGCTAACCATGATGCAGCAACATCACGTGAAACTTTTGCTGCTTCGGCGAGTTTACTAATCGCTGCTTTACCTCTCCAATACCCTCTCGGGGAATAATAAACAGATTCCATTATGATAGTTATATAATTTAATTGCCAGCCCCTAGCACTAGTTTACCTTTCATAGCAGTTTTTACTAGAAAACTAGCGAATTTATCTCTGAGAGATTTATTAGGTATAGAATTTAATGCGTGAATCAATTTCACATCTGCGAGATGTCGTTGTTGCAAATCTTTACTTTTATACGCGACATCATGAACGTGACACGCTTGATCAAACTTATTTACTGGATACTCTCCTGCTTTTGGTTGATCTTGGTTATCGAGTCTGATATCGAGACGAGTTCCAGGACCACAATAATTATATCCGGGTAAATGTTTCTCACCAGTGTATTTAGCCCATGGAGTTCCTGGTAATTTTCCTAACGAAGCAGCAATATCCCCCCCACCTGTCTTTGATGAAATAAATTTATATTTCTTGGTGCCACATTTCACACACTTACCTGTAAATGCTCGTCTTTTATTTTTTGTTGTTATTGTCGTTAATTCAGCAGTATGTGTAGATGCTCTGCATCGAACACAATATAGACTCATATTATTTATTATATGGATATAATTGACTTTTCAGCGACACGAAAACAAGAACCAGTAAAACATCATCCAGCGCTACCAAATTCTATCAGAATGATTATAATAGGCCCATCTGGAAGTGGAAAGACGCAATTATTGCTCAATCTAATAATGAGATGGCTGAAGTGGGATAAATTGTATTTAATAGCGCCATCTGTAGATGATCAGCGATGTTACGAAGTACTTAAAGATTTTAATGAAAATGCAAAATTGTTGCATGAAGACAGTGAAGTCATAGACTTTATTACTGATATTGATGAAGCGCCATCTGTAGATGATCTGGATGGATTCATTAATAACCTCGTGGTATACGATGATGTCATGCTGGACAAACAATCCAATCCAGCTCGGATATTTTCACGAGGCCGTCACAAAAACACAGACGTGATTTATGTTACACAGCGTTATACACAAATTCCAAAAGTGATCAGGGATAACTGTAACGTTTTAGTTGTGTTCAACGGAGTTGATAATCATACGCTGCAAAATATTTATTATACTTGGTGTTCTGGGGACATGGATATGAACAAATTTAAAAATTTCTTTTCAAAAGCACAAGCTGCTCCCTTTGGTTTTGTAACAATAAATTTACATGATCCGAGGTCAAGATATCGTAACGGACTTGATACAATTTTTGGATAAAAGCCATAGCAGCAGAGAGGGTGGACGACATACGCGTAGTGACCAGCACGTGAAAAAATCAGAAAAAAATCTGGTCAATTAGAGAAGTTTTTACTGTTAAGGCAAAAACTTTTTTTTTAACCTTCGTAGGAATACTTAAATTTCAAAAATAAGGTCTCTACAAAGTTGTAGGGTCCACCCTCTCTGCTGCTGTTGGCCTTTCTACTGAAATGACACATAGAAGGGATGATCGTTCGAAATGGCGCAGTCTCATTCATATTGGAGGTATAGACTATGAGCTGAGAATAATTGAAAAGGTAGTGAGGAAGCACCAGCAGCGTAAATCTTGGAACTGCAGCACGTCTATTGATCAAGCAACCACACGAGCCATCTCGTGTCCGGTGTGCCACAGGCAAATCAAATCTGTCCTCATCAGATACTCACGTGCTCACGGAAACCGAACCAGTTAATAATGTCATTATCATCTTCGAACTCGAAGGATGAAGAACACTCAGGTCTTGCTGGATAGTCCTTAAAACAACCTTTTACATATTCCACAACCAATATGGCACAAAACACTTCTACGCAAATCTAATGTTTCACACGGCACACCATAGGCGGATATACATTCATTACACCAATCCTAATATATGGAAATATTGTGGGATAGGTTATTATTACTCTTGTCCATATGATCAGTCATATGAAAATGTTTAGTGCAATGCTCTGTCACTTCTTGGTAAAATGTTACATCATATCGATTACATAATAATGTAATGATACGGCCATTTTGATATTCGCAGTTAACGTTTATTTCCCAAGATCAGACTACTCTACGTGACATAATTTACTTTAGTCATCTTACGTAAGGGTGCTTAAATTGCAGATAAAGGGATTCTTCTGAGCTTCATGGTATGATTTAAGGAAACAAAAGAATTTCAGCTTGACTCTGCGTAAGCTAATGACATATTCCAGTAAGTATTGTTCTTGTTGCTACTGATCTTGGTAACTAAAGCAGATGAAGAAAGTACTGACTGACCTTTTTCAATATTCAACAATCTCTTGCAGTAATGAATAGTTTTTCTCAAAGGCATCAGACGTTTTATGAAGGTAATTTTGTTGTAACTGGATGATAAATATTAAGAATACGATATTGGCTTTCCTCGAAAATGATGCTTGATACTCGTCAACTTAATGCTTTACATTCCAAATTGTGTTTGGTACATGCCAATTTAATGCGTTACATTCCAAATTGTGTTTGGTACATGCAAATTTAATGTGTTACATTCCCCCAAAATGAAGTTTTCATTATGTAAAGGATGTGCTGATTGTGTTTATTATGTAAAGGGTATGTTGATTGTAGTTTTATTAGGAAAAGTATGTGTTGATTGTGTTTATTATGTAAAGAATGTGTTGATTTTGTTTATTATGTAAAGGATGTGTTGATTCTGTTTATTATGTAAAGGATGTGATGATTGTGATTTTATTATGTAAAGGATATATTGATTGTGTTTATTATGTAAAGGATGTGTTGATTGTGTTTATTGTGTAAATGATGTGTTGATTGTGATTTCGTTATGTAAAGGATGTGTTAATTTGTGATTTCATTATAAAAAGAATGTGTTTTCATTGTGAATTCATTATTAGAGGATGTGCTTGTAGCGATTTCATTATGAAATGGATGTGCAAATTCTGATTTCATTATCTAAAGAATGTGTTCATTGAGAGTTTATTATGTACAGGATGTGCTGATTGTGTTTTCATTATGTAAAGGATGCGTTGATTGTGATTTCATTATTCAAAGAGTGTGCTGATTGTGTTTTCATTATGTGAAGGATATGTTGATTGTGATTTCATTATGTGAAGGATGTGTTGACTGTGATTTAATGATGTAAAGGATGTGTTAATTGTGTTTTGATTGTTTAAAAGATGTGTTGATTGTGTTTTCATTATGTAATGGAAGTCTTGATTGTACTTGCATTCAGTATGTAACTGATGTGCTGATTGTGCTAAATCCGATAGTTAACTGATAGTTGGCATGTCGGCATTGATGCATAAATGGATAAATCAGTGTCACACATTGTACATCAAGGGGATTAACACAACGTTAACTGTACACTTAAATGTTTACTCGAAATGAAGGTAATATCACATAAAATGGAAACTATGTCTAGCTGCATAACATAAACAATAAACTGGTAAAACACAAAGCAGAGTATCTGCACTTTTGCTTCCTTTTGAAAAGTTTAATTAACTAGGATTAAATTTGACAATTTATTTACAAAAATCAAATCTATTTTGATTAAGTAATCTGTTTTCAAATTATGTGGTAGATTATATGTAGTTTCTTTAAATTGTTGTCTTCGAGTAGTACTTGAGAATTCTTTACTAGTACAAATTAATCGATGTCTGCATGCACCCACTATGAATTCAAGATAAAATTACACTATCTTGAAGATCAAAGAGAAACAGCATATTTTCTCTCTTAAGGTGATGCGCACCACCAATATTTATCTAGCACTCTTGCTTACAGGTTCCACGTCCTCTGGTAACTTTACCTTTTCCTGGAATAAAAAATGAAGGAAAATTGTATACAGGTAAATAACGAGAAAGACACTCAAAGAAAAAAGTACTTAGTTTTAAACGGACATGAATGAACATGACGTTATAAGACGAAAGATGGTACCTTACATACATTATATAGCTACATTCATAAGAAGAGATGGTGGTAACAAGATTGTCCGTTTTGATTATAGTGCAGTATGTATGTATGTATGTATGTATGTATGTATAGGCAAATCACATACCTCTTCATTAATATTGATCCTTATATCATTGACATGTTCTGCTTTACTCTTATCTTCTTCAAACTTCCATGCGTTCAAGTCCTTGACAAGCCATAGGACAACCAGCAAAATCGAGATGGCAATAGTGCGCGTGATACTTCCGAAGGTGAACATAGAGTTACGGAAATAGACGATGTCATTCAGCAAACAGGACTGTTGCTCTCCACAGATGTATTTCCAAACAATGCAGCTCCTATCAATAATCGCGCCTAATATGACGGGCCCGGGCATCCATCCTAAAGTGAAACGAATATAATATTACAATGAATACAACTATTTCAATTAAATACAGCAAAGACAAGCTAATCTTTCAAAATAAGATAGAAGATGTTATATGTTAAATTGTAGCAATGAATCAACGTAAGTTGAATAATACAATTTTGTGACTAAATTTGAAGTTGTACTGTATGCAACTAAAATAATGTTGTTGACTAAATTGTTGTTCAGGCTGTATAGTTAAGGTAGTTCTGTAGAGTTATTACGTACTAATGAAACCGAGACTGAAAGCAAGAGTTAAATATTATTAATTGGCAAAAAGCTCACATACTAATGAAACCGAGACTATAGAGTTTTACGTACTAATGAAACCGAGACTAACAAAAGGCAAAGTTCTGTATAGTTATTACGTACTAATGAAACCGAGACTGGCAAAAGGCGAAGTTCTATAGAGTTAAATACTTATTAATGAAACCGAGACTGGCAAAAAGCAAAGTTCTATAGAGTTAAATACTTATTAATGAAACCGAGACTGGCAAAAGGCAAAGTTCTGTATAGTTATTACGTACTAATGAAACCTAGACTGGCAAAAGGCAAAGTTCTGTGGAGTTATTACGCACTAATGAAACCGAGACTGGCAAAAGCCAAGGTTCTGTATAGTTATTACGTACTAATGAAACCTAGACTGGCAAAAGGCAAAGTTCTGTATAGTTATTACGTACTAATGAAACCGAGACTGGCAAAAGGCAAAGTTCTGTAGGGTTATTACGTAGTAATTAAACCGAGACTGGCAAAAGACAAAGTTCTGTATAGTTATTACGTACTAATGAAACCGAGACTGACAAAAGGCAAAGTTCTGTAGAGTTATTACGTACTAATGAAACCGAGATTGGCAAAAGGCAAAATACTGTAGAGTTATTACGTACTAATGAAACCTAGACTGGCAAAAGGCAAAGTTCTGTAGAGTTATTACGTACTAATGGAACCGAGACTAACAAAAGGCAAAGTTCTGTATAGTTATTACGTACTAATGAAACCGAGACTGGCAAAAGGCGAAGTTCTATAGAGTTAAATACTTATTAATGAAACCGAGACTGGCAAAAAGCAAAGTTCTATAGAGTTAAATACTTATTAATGAAACCGAGACTGGCAAAAAGCAAAGTTCTGTAGAGTTAAATACTTATTAATGAAACCGAGACTGGCAAAAGGCAAAGTTCTGTATAGTTATTACGTACTAATGAAACCGAAACTGGCTAAAGGCAAAGTTCTGTGGAGTTATTACGCACTAATGAAACCGAGACTGGCAAAAGGCAAGGTTCTGTATAGTTATTACGTACTAATGAAACCTAGACTGGCAAAAGGCAAAGTTCTGTATAGTTATTACGTACTAATGAAACCGAGACTGGCAAAAGACAAAGTTCTGTAGGGTTATTACAACCGAGAGGCAAAGTTCTGTATAGTTATTACGTACTAATGAAACCGAGACTGGCAAAAGGCAAAGTTCTGTAGAGTTATTACGTACTAATGAAACCGAGACTGGCAAAAAGCAAAGTTCTATAGAGTTAAATACTTATTAATGAAACCGAGACTGGCAAAAAGCAAAGTTCTGTAGAGTTAAATACTTATTAATGAAACCGAGACTGGCAAAAGGCAAAGTTCTGTATAGTTATTACGTACTAATGAAACCGAAACTGGCTAAAGGCAAAGTTCTGTGGAGTTATTACGCACTAATGAAACCGAGACTGGCAAAAGGCAAGGTTCTGTATAGTTATTACGTACTAATGAAACCGAGACTGGCAAAAGGCAAAGTTCTGTATAGTTATTACGTACTAATGAAACCGAGACTGTTATTACGCAAAAGACAAAGTTCTGTAGGGTTATTACGTAGTAATTAAACCGAGACTGGCAAAAGACAAAGTTCTGTATAGTTATTACGTACTAATGAAACCGAGACTGGCAAAAGGCAAAGTTCTGTAGAGTTATTACGTACTAATGAAACCGAGATTGGCAAAAGGCAAAATACTGTAGAGTTATTACGTACTAATGAAACCGAGACTGGCAAAAGGCAAAGTTCTGTAGAGTTAAATACTTATTAATGAAACCGAGACTGGCAAAAGGCAAAGTTCTGTATAGTTATTACGTACTAATGAAACCTTAGTTCTGTGGAGTTATTACGCACTAATGAAACCGAGACTGGCAAAAGGCAAGGTTCTAAGTTATACTTACTAATGAAACCTAGACTGGCAAAAGGCAAAGTTCTGTATAGTTATTACTTATTAATGAAACCGAGACTGGCAAAAAGCAAAGTTCTGTAGAGTTAAATACTTATTAATGAAACCGAGACTGGCAAAAGGCAAAGTTCTGTATAGTTATTACGTACTAATGAAACCACTGGCTAAAGGCAAAGTTCTGTGGAGTTATTACGCACTAATGAAACCGAGACTGGCAAAAGGCAAGGTTCTGTATAGTTATTACGTACTAATGAAACCGAGACTGGCAAAAGGCAAAGTTCTGTATAGTTATTACGTACTAATGAAACCTAGACAAAGTTCTGTAGGGTTATTACGTAGTAATTAAACCGAGACTGGCAAAAGACAAAGTTCTGTATAGTACGTACTAATGAAACCGAGACTGGCAAAAGGCAAAGTTCTGTAGAGTTATTACGTACTAATGAAACCGAGATTGGCAAAAGGCAAAATACTGTAGAGTTATTACGTACTAATGAAACCTAGACTGGCAAAAGGCAAAGTTCTGTAGAGTTATTACGTACTAATGAAACCTAGACTGGCAAAAGGCAAAGTTCTGTAGGGTTATTACGTAGTAATTAAACCGAGACTGGCAAAAGACAAAGTTCGGTATAGTTATTACGTACTAATGAAACCGAGACTGACAAAAGGCAAAGTTCTGTATAGTTATTACGTACTAATGAAACCGAGATTGGCAAAAGGCAAAATACTGTAGAGTTATTACGTACTAATGAAACCGAGACTGGCAAAAGGCAAAGTTCTGTAGAGTTATTACGTACTAATGGAACCGAGACTAACAAAAGGCAAAGTTCTGTATAGTTATTACGTACTAATGAAACCGAGACTGGCAAAAGGCGAAGTTCTATAGAGTTAAATACTTATTAATGAAACCGAGACTGGCAAAAAGCAAAGTTCTATAGAGTTAAATACTTATTAATGAAACCGAGACTGGCAAAAAGCAAAGTTCCGTAGAGTTAAATACTTATTAATGAAACCGAGACTGGCAAAAGGCAAAGTTCTGTATAGTTATTACGTACTAATCAAACCTAGACTGGCAAAAGGCAAAGTTCTGTGGAGTTATTACGCACTAATGAAACCGAGACTGGCAAAAGGCAAGGTTCTGTAAAGTTATTACGTACTAATGAAACCGAGACTGGCAAAAGGCAAAGTTCTGTATAGTTATTACGTACTAATGAAACCGAGACTGGCAAAAGGCAAAGTTCTGTAGAGTTATTACGTACTAATGAAACCTAGACTGGCAAAAGACAAAGTTCTGTAGGGTTATTACGTAGTAATTAAACCGAGACTGGCAAAAGACAAAGTTCTGTATAGTTATTACGTACTAATGAAACCGAGACTGGCAAAAGGCAAAGTTCTGTAGAGTTATTACGTACTAATGAAACCGAGATTGGCAAAAGGCAAAATACTGTAGAGTTATTACGCACTAATGAAACCGAGACTGGCAAAAGGCGAAGTTCTATAGAGTTAAATACTTATTAATGAAAACGAGACTGGCAAAAGGCAAAGTTCTGTAGAGATAAATATTTATTAATGAAACCGAGACTGGCAAAAGGCAAAGTTCTGTATAATTATTACGTACTAATGAAACCGAAACTGGCTAAAGGCAAAGTTCTGTATAATTATTACGTACTAATGAAACCGAAACTGGCTAAAGGCAAAGTTCTGTATAATTATTACGTGCTAATGAAACCGAGACTAGCAACAGGCAAAGTTCTGTAGAGTTATTACGTACTAATGAAACCGAGACTGGCAAAAGGCAAAGTTGTGTATAATTATTACGTACTAATGAAACCGAGACTAACAAAAGGCAAAGTTCTGTATAATTATTACGTACTAATGAAACCGAGACTGACAAAAGGCAAAGTTCTGTAGAGTTTTTACGTACTAATGAAACCGAGACTGGCAAAAGGCAAAGTTCTGTATAGTTATTACGTACTAATGAAACCGAGACTGGCAAAAGGCAAAGTTCTTGGATTAGCAACTAGCATATTGGCGAGAATGTTGACATACCTCTGCGATATTTTCATGTATTGTTACCGAAATTCAATTTTATTTAGTATTAGGCAAGTAACGCACTTCCTTGAGCAGACAGCTGATGGAAATGGATGTATGATGTGCCTGAGAATTCACTTGAGACAGTCCAAAGTACACTAAATTTGGCAGGTATTAAAATATGGAAAATGAATTTTGCTATAGGTGACAATAGTAATTTTTCCAAGCGCAATAAATGAATCATAAAATA
Organism: Megalonaias nervosa; assembly: GCA_016617855.1. Taxonomy (NCBI): domain Eukaryota; kingdom Metazoa; phylum Mollusca; class Bivalvia; order Unionida; family Unionidae; genus Megalonaias; species Megalonaias nervosa. The sequence continues at coordinate 13,672 of JAECUM010015222.1, read as the reverse complement.
CCAAATTCTAAAACAATTACGGGGTAGTTTGTTTCCAATTTACCTCTGAAGTCCAGGAAGTGAAAATAATCAAGCAGAGTTAGCAGTTGTTTGATAGAAAGCAAAGATAAGCTATATAATCTATAAACCAAATTACACCCAGCAATCATACACCCAAATAAAGGAATTAACATTTTTGTTTTACAATGCATTACACATAAAATGTCTATTTTAAATAGCAGGATAACCAGTAAGGTAAATCTGGGAAATTATTTTTCTTTAAACATCAAACACTGTGTGAAGTACGAAATTGTAGAAAGGAATCCAAAGCGAGTCGGCGAAATCCTTCCTATGGAAGGATTACAGTATTGAGTATTTTGGGGGCATATGCTTAATTAATTATTCGTATATTTTACTTTAGAATCTAGTTAGGCATAGCTCAAACAGATTCAAATAAAATGAAATGTATACTATATGAGCTTGATAGACTTGTATATGTGAGGTGAGTTATGGCACGCTCAAGATTTGCTAACATCTAATTTTTTCTACGATAATTACGTATATGAGTAATGGTGTGAGTAATAAACACAACATGCCTGAAGATACCTCAGTTATTGAATTTATTTTCTCATTAATGACTTGGAAAAACTAAGCTTGGTGGGACAATGCTAATTATTGTTGAAGTCTGCGAGAAAAACAAAGATGACAGATCTCATCCATATGGTACTGCAAATATAATGATGACATCTCTTCCATTTTGTATTGCAAGGGAGTGTTTGATTACATCACACACTATATGGTGTGCTTTGGGTTGTGCCATCTACTGAGACAACCCCTGCAACTTTCTGAACTGGCTGCCATATATTAATGCTGGAATCCATGACACATCTTCGTACAGGTAATCATTTCTCAGAATGGGTTTAATCTGATTATGAATACGATCTCTCATAGAGGTTGTTTTACTGAGAAATATTCCGATGTAAGGTTCAAAGAATCTATTTCCAAGCTGGAATATCTGTTTTCGAAAAAGTGGAAAGCTGTTTACCCACCCTCCCCTCAAAATCACAGGTATTAGCTCATATTACGTGTAATGTAGTTGTAAACTGAAAAGTTTAAGAGACCAGTATGAAGTGTTGCGTTATGTAAAAAAAAAATACAAACATGGAAATGTCATACCAAGAGTTGACGTAGCAAATCCAGACAGTGCCACGGATACAGAACGATCTGTTGCTTCCACGCATCTACACGAGAAAATTAGAAAATCCTATGAAAATAAGTACAAACATTAGATACGGTGATCCCAATGCGCAAACTTCGTTCATTGGCATTGTTTTTACTCTCGTGTGAAAATTTTTGGTAAAATCTGATAATAGTACCAAGTCTCAGAATAAATGTATACGATTCGGTTTAGTGCATCATTTCACTTTCAAACATTAAGTACACTTTAATTATGACTAGAAGGCACAAAATCTTATCGATAAGAAGAATTGCAAACTGACACTGGTGACGTTGAGGCTTTCAAACGTGAAATTTTAACTAATTTAAAATGTATAATAACAAATCATTCCCGATATTTTATACGTTGATTATTACTGAATATTTCAAGTTGTAACAGTAGTTCCAGACTGGGCGTGCGATACGGAACTTTCATGTATGTGATACGGAATCGCAGACTGATCATCTGTATCGAACGTCAGATCAGGCAATGTGATACCAAATCACAGATTGAACGTCTGTATCGAACGCCAAATCAGCCATGTAAGATTAAATGGGCTTGTATTAAAAACCATTGTATAAAGTTCATGCTTCCAAAGACACATGCTAAGGATAGCACTTTTAGCATTCTTAAATATTCAAAGCATGGTTAAATTGATTTTTTTTATACAAAAATTACTAACAAATTGTAATATGTCAATGGGATTTCTTTACCGATCGAATTCAACTCTGGCGTGAATCTTGCAAGAAGTGACAACACTCGTCGTCTACTGAAAATTCCAACGCGCCTAGACTAAATAGTTTTCTTCTAACCATTGCATGATACCAAATATTACAACTAAACATTTACATCACAACCTCACAACTGCATTTCTCCTTATTATATTTCCGTAACGTAGCGCCAGTATTTCATGCCCTGAAAATATGAAACTCAAACACCGAATACAGGAAACTATCTTTTTCTACTCCACCCAAGTCAGTCAAATCACGATTTTAAGCCTCATTTCGCCTGTAGCTCATCACCATATTTACTATCATAGCAACAATAAAAGGAGTCTTCAGATAATAGAATAGTCCCTTCTCAAGTATTCAACTGTACAACTTATCAGTCCATTTCACAAATACTTCACAAGGAGACACACAATCAATCCACACAATTAGATGTTAATAGAGACTACTTCGCTAAAGTCCCACGTATGCGGCCATGACCTGAACTCACTACGACACTAAACTATGCCATCATGAAATCTCATCAACACTGCCCTCATTGACCTTTGCGCCTAGTATTTGTTTAATTACTCGGGCTGAGGAACATTTCCCCAACACTGACTTCCCATAATCAAACAAGTCATCACGAAAATCTAATAAATTAGGGAGAGATATATACCAATGGCACATACCCCAAATTTATTACATTATAATGAATTAAATATTATTTTTTATGTTTTCATGTTTCTCTAAATCGGTAAGAATTGGTTTACATTTTCGCACCTAGTATATTACCATCAACAACACATATATGAAGGAACTCTCCTAAAAGAAAATTTTAAAAAAAAGTATTTAAGCACTCCACTTTGGAAGCAGTCTTGTTAGTTTGTCGGATGTTTCAACAATGGATTAGAATTCATATTTCAACAATTGTGTGTCTGAATTAGATGATCCTCTTTTTGTGAGCTTCCCTTAAGAAAATTATTTTAGTGACACCTACTTTTCATTTATTAATTCAACCATAACAGCCTTCTCTTCAGTGGAAAAAATATTAAGGAAATCAATTCTCTAGATCTATATTTATTGCATAATATTTGTAATTTTTTTCAAGACTTTAAATTGTAGTGATTATCTATCTCTGGAATTGGTGTACGTGCTTACTGTCTATTTTAAGATGTTAAGAACGTAAAATTGCAGAGGTTGTATACGTAGATGCTTACTTGCATGTTTACAGTTGCTAATAATAATATTAGCGGCAAACTTGATGACACGTTTCGGGATTTTCCCATTTGACAGCTCGGTCAGGTGGAATCTAAGAAGAATTAAGTTAATTCCTATTCGATGAGTTAGATCATGAATAGGTATTTTGAAATATTGGATTGAGTAGTAAGATCTGCCACGTGGGGTATATTGCGACATATACTCGTAATAGACTATTGATGGAGTAAAAAAGGAGAGAGTTTTTCAATCAGATTCATTCCTATTTTGGATTCATTCTCATTTCTAGTGTTCTTGTTCTTTTTGTAACATCAAATCTGCAGACCTATTTTATGTTGTTTTTGTATATTATTTGCGAGGAAAAACATTTGTGAGGATTATTCAGTGGAAATAGAAAGTGCTTATTTGACTATAATAATATTTTGAAATTATTGTGAATTATTTAAAAGAGTTCTTGGACAACGCCATTTTGACAAGTCAGGACTGTTGGCGGACCAATATACTCTTGGATCTGAAGTTTATACGGAAACTTTTATTATTTTGGACTTTAAAATAATTTTTCTGGATTATTTTGGATTAAGTCCAAAATAATATCAGTTCCTCTTACATTTTTGAGCTTATAAGATTGATAATTAAATTAAGTTTTACAAACTTGTTGGTTTTGCTTCTTTCTGCTGTATAGTTATAGAGTCGTAACAATATTATCATTCCTTTAATATGCATGCTCTGAGAAGAATCTGCGACCACATTAACAAAAACAATTTTTGAAAATATTTTGTATATGTCCTTAAAATAGAAGTGAGGTCTAGAGTTCTGTTCCCCCGAAACCAGCGATGCTGAGTTTGAAAACACACAGAAGGGGAATGTTTTCTATAATTCCTTAATTTGAAAAGCCAGTTTCAATGTCCAAGAAGAAGAAAAAATAAAAGACCATTCTGTGTTGGCTAATACAGCCTGAAATTTGCAAGCCAATATCACAAATCGCTAACTGGAAAAAGAATCTGTCTCCCGATTGATTAGTCAGTAACCTCATGCTTACAATAGCGTAGTGACATCATTGCCCCTCCCATAATGAGTAGCCTCCTCCCACTGAACTGAAGTGAATGGTGGAAGCCCAACTTCTGTGTGATGCATAACTGGTAAAAAATACTACTTTATTGAAACATGGGGCACTTTCAGCGAACCAGTTTTAGCTGTATAATAAACTCACAAAAATAAATGACTGGTGATAATTTCTATTGCAATTAATGAAAATAATTAATCAGCTGATTATTGTATTTCAGTTGAATCTACCTACCCTCACCTTACCCATTTCTGAAATCCAATAATAAACTGTGATAATGGTTGTGGTCCGTTAATTTATAATTACCATTTACAATTCTTGTCTATATAAACCAACCCCCATGTTTCCAAGATGGCCAAGATATCCATAATGTATTCAAGATATCAATGCACAGTGTTTATGTTTTGTCCTGATTTTGGACCAGGTCTATTTCACCCAGATAGGCGGTGAACCAAGTCTATTACACTAAAATAGTAGGTAAACCAGGTCAATGACACCTAAATTGCAGTTGAACCAGGTCTATTACACTACAACAGCAAGTGCTGGCCTTAGCTCCACAATAGTTCAAATCATTTGACTATATCATACGCACGGCATGACCATTCAGAGAATAACTACTATCAGGACACACAAATGTGAACAAAAGACGCGCTGTTCATTTTATTTTGTTAACGTATGGAAATTGTGAACGTACTATAAGAAACAGACAATTCTTCTCGTCGAAATGCAGATAAACAGCATGTTGAAAGGCTTAATCTTCTTAGAAATAGCAATAAGAATTATTCACTCATATTTAGATATTCCTGAACGGATTATACCGATAGGGTCCGAATCGCTTACAACTGTGCATGCTGTTGAAATAATTATCTTAATTTTTCCATTATGAATTGTAAGGTGATTAAACAGTGCTTTGTAACTTATGCCAGCACTCTCTTGCCTAACATATATTGGCGCCATGTGATCTTTTCGAAGGTGAAAACCGAAAACACCGTAAAATAGAAAACAAAAAATTTCAGACCATAGATGGAAACCACTTATACTTGAACTTGCTGAAATCAGAGATCGAACGCGGGTAACAGATGTGGCAAATGATCGCGTTACTCTGAGTTTAAGAGATCTAAAAAATATAAAAAATCTTTGAGCAGCAAGAGACAGCGCGTTGAATAAATGGGGTACCTAGAATGTCAAGTTTCTTTTACCGGATTTTAGCTATGAAGGTGGGTATTATCTGCAAGGCCAGAACAATGGAACCAACGAAGTTCGTGACAGCCCAAGGATAAAGCATTGTGCAGGACTGGTCGCACAGGCCGGCCGTAGCAGTGCCCCTTTCGATGCAGGAACAGTTGGAAAATGTCTGGAAAAAAAAGGATAAAATATTTTGCTAATAAGCCGTTTGTATATAAATATGTCCGGAAAATATGAAAAGAAATAGCTGTCCAATAAACCGTTTGTATATAAATATGTCCGGAAAATATGAGAAGCAATAGCTGTCCAATAAGCCGTTTGTATATAAATATGTCCAGAAAATATGAGAAGCAATAGCTGTCCAATAAGCCGTTTGTATATAAATATGTCCGGAAAATATGAGAAGCAATAGCTGTCAAATAAGCCATTTGTATATAAAAAATGTCTGAAAAAAATTAGATGAAATGGTTGACTAATAAGCCGTTTCAGTTTAAATAAGTCTGGAACAAATTAGATGAAGTAGTTGACTTATAACCGTTTGAACATGTCAACAAAGGACAGTTAATGTATTCTTCATGTACATTTGCTATAATCGTCAAGGATCTTCCTGAAACTTATTGCCATATATGTAATACAGTTAAATCTACAAAATGTCATCAATTTCTATGGCAATAACCCATTGACTTATGGATCAGTAATCACAAGTGTTATGTATATGTAATTTAATTATTTGTTTGTTAGTTTTAAGATTTTTATATTCCATTACATGTTACTGTAATGATAACTTTATCTACTGGATTGGACATTTTTGTTTTAGAAATTCAAGTCAGTTCTGTTTGACCTGATTTTTTTAATTTTACTGATAAACAACCAGTAGTAGAAACATTGTATCTAGTTGCTGACCTTGATTCAGAACTAGTAAGGTTCCTGGTAAACACCTTTTTTCATTTTTTAAACATTCATTCCCAGAGTAAGAACAATTGATTTCAGTTAAGGCCATGCTGGAGTACGTGATGTTAGGCATGTAAAAAGTTTCTACGTTGTTCTGGAAGAATGACCACGTGACACTCATACGGGAATCTGTTTTGCGTCTTAACTTAGTGTATAACTGTTTTCTTGATAGAATTTAGCCAGTCCAGGCTCTAAATCTTTGACACATTAAATTGTGTTTTGTTGTGACCAGTTTGAGTTGAATTTTTATTTTATTCAATTTAAAGTGATTATTTTCTCTGGGATACAAGTGCTCCTAAATTGATTCTTGGACAATGACATTCACTGAAATTATTCGGAATTCAAAACTGGAATATTATTTTCTGTGATTCAACAAGGAACTGTTGACACATCAGTATAACGCTGACTATTGCATACGTCATCGCCCTCCATTTTGAGTTTCATCGGGACTCGAACTCAGATTTACTTAGGTCTTTTTAATTACAGGACTTCTATTTTTTAATTCTTGGATTAATTTTGGATTTGATTCGTAAAAACGAAAGTTCTTTATTCTCATTTTTACCTTGGTTTTCTAGGGAAATAAATCATTTGTTAAATTTTACAAAGCTTGTTTTCTTCACTCTTTTCATGTTACTTTTTGTAAGAGCCTAGGCACGTAACAAGAAAATAGTGGCCTCGTCCTTGGGATATAAGAATTTTGGCGAAAATATTTCAGAAAACTTGTTTGGTTTTTTTTTTAAATTTAAATTCCCCTAGTTTTTGAAATTTTTTTAAATCCCAAGTATTATTTCACGTTTTAGAAATCTTTAGTGAAATCAAAAGGCTTTTTTGTACAATATCATCAAAAGTAGAGAAGTTTTTGAATTTTACATAGGAGTGGTTGGAAATTTTGAAAATGGAAGTAGAGCTAAAAAAGTTTGAATTAGAGATGGACAGGTCCATATTCAGATAGAAATGATACAAATGTAAAGAAAAAGGGAAGTAACACAAATGCAATTTGAGAAAGAAAAGCAGATAGGCTAACGCAAATGCAAAGAGAAAAGGAAGAAATGGAATTTCAAATTCGGTTAAAAGAATTAGAGCTGGCAAATTGAAAACACTCCTCTACTTTTGATGTTTTAAGAAATATCAAATTCGTACACCCTTTTCTGGAAAAAGAAGTAGATAAATATTTTCCTCGTTTTGAAAAAATTCCTGAATGTTTGAAGTGTCAAAGAGAGTATTGGACTCTATTATTACAATGTGTACTTACTGGTAAAGCTAGTGATCTTTGCATTTCACTGTCAATAAAGCAGAGTGCTAACTATGATGTGGTTAAGGAATATATCTTGAAGGGTTATGAATTAGTCCCTATAAAAAAGAAGCTCACCAGACCTATGTCGAATTTGCATGGTAAAAAGCACGACAATTGGATAGGTGGTGCTTTTCTAGAAAGGTTAAAAAGATTACGAAAGTTTCAGACAACTCATATTACTTGAAGAGTTCAAGAACTGTGTCCATAGTGACATTAAGACTTATCTTGATGAGCATAAGATCGAAACCTTGGAACATGCTGCTCGTGCTGCTGACCAGTATTCCTTAGCTCATAAAGTTCCTTTTGTAGGGAAGTCTTCCACTCAGCAGTCTTCTGGTAAGAAGGTATTTCAGCCTAATAAGAGCCCTTCTAAAACTCAGTCTGGCACAACTTTTAAAAATCAATCTTTTGATAAGCTTGATCAAAAATCTGTCTCTTCCTATGTGTACCTATTGCAAGAAAAAAGAACACGTCATTTCTGATTGCTTTAAATTGAACTATAGGCATCGGAATCAATATAGACCTATCCCAATGCTCTTATTTCTAAGAGGTCAAGGTCACGGTCATGTATTGAAAACAATCCATTTGTTGGGTCTAATAAACCCCAGTCTGATTTATTATGGAGAATTATGAACCATTCATGTCGAAGGGTTCTATATCACTCTTGGGTGATTTGGCCAATCCTGTCCCTATTACAATTTTAAGGGAAACAGGAGCTTCTAAGAGTCTATTATTATCAGGTACTTTGCCTTTTTCTGAGAAGACTTCTTCTAATGAGAGTGTTCTTATTCAGGGAATAGAGTGCGGCTTTGTCCCTCTCCACTGTGTAAATTTGTCATCAGACTTAGTCTCAGGATCCTTGACAGTCGGAATAGTGCCTTCTTTACCCGTTGAGGGCATTAATTTGTTACTAGGCAACGACCTAGCTGGAGATAAGGTTGAGATTAATCCACTTGCAACTGACAAGCCTTGTACGGATCAGAAAGTCGATCCTATTGAAAGAGAATTCCCTGATTTATACCCAGTTTGTGCAGTTACTAGAGCTATGGCACAGAAAGCTCTTGAGAATGATTTCGATAAGGACAGTACTCCTTTAGGTGACACATGTAAAGGTCAGGCTTTTGATGAGGTCACTTTCACTCCTTGTTTGGATCGATCAAAGGATATTGATCACAGTGATCCTCTTTCAGCTGCTCGTTCTCTTTATTGAAATCAGTGTGACAAACGACAATCACTTGTAGTCGAAGAAGAAAAAGATCCTGAGATCTCTTGTTTGTTTCAAAGGGCCATTAGTAAAACTGAAGCCACTGAAATACCTGTCTGTTATTTCATTAAAAATGGAATTCTTATGAGAAAATGGAGACCTCCCGAGATACCTGCTGGAGACGAGTGGTCAGTGAACTATCAAATTGTAGTTCCAAAATCTTACAGACAGGAAATACTTAGTCTGACCCATGAAACTCCTTTGGCTGGTCATTTAGGGATTAATAAGACTTATCACAAGATCTTGAATCACTTCTATTGGCCAAAAATCAAAAGTGATGTTTGTAAATACTGTAGATCTTGTCATACTTGTCAAATGGTAGGAAAACCCAATCAGAAGATATCTAAGGCTCATCTGCAACATATTCCTGCATTTGACGAGCCATTTAGCAGAATAATGGTAGATTGTGTTGGTCCCTTACCTAAGACCAAGTAAGGCAACCAACACTTGTTGACCATTATGTGTGCGTCAACAAGATTCCCAGAGGAAATTCCTTTGAGGAATATTAAAACTAAAACCATAGTAAAAGCTTTGATAAAGTTTTGTTTTACTCAGCTTGGCCTTTCCAAATCGGTCCAGTGTGATCAAGGGTCAAATTTTATTTCTGGAAGTTTCCAGCTAATTATGCTTGAATTTGGTATGCAGCAGTTCAAGTCAAAAGTGAAATTATGTTTCGACAGAACTTCAATCGAGAGAACTTTTGAGTCCGATAATAGAGTTCATTCTCTCTTGCTCATTCTTCAAAATTTTCTTCAGATTAGGTATTACGGTCTTACAAAGTAAAGAACAAAATGAATGAGTTAAATTATAATAATAGTACTCCTGCGATCTAAATAAATTAATGAAGTACCAGTATATTGAGAGATATAGCCAGGTCAATCATGCAGTTTATTTAGTTGTACCTGTCCCACTCACTGAGGATATAAGTGAAGGAATGCAATCAGACTCCATTGATTTTGGAGTGACAAATCCTCGAAATTCAGAAATTATGAATAATCTGGACCAGAAACTTTTACATTTACAACAACAAGAAAGGATGAACTTAAACAAATATTATTTGAATATGAGCACTTTTTTTCCAGATCTTCCTACGAGAACATATAAAATTTTTCATGACGTTGAAATTGTAAATTCAAAACCTGTGAAACAACACCCATACAGGATGAACCCTCTCAAACAGCAATATTTGAAAAAAGAAATTCAGTATTTGTTGGAGAATGTTTTCATACAGCCCAGTAAAAGTGACTGGAGTTCACTATGTATACTTGTTCCGAAACGAGATAAATCTTTCCCCATGTGCACGGATTATAGAAAAGTGAACAGAATGACTAAAACAGATTCATTTCCATCACCCAGAATCGATGACTGGATTGATTAAATTGGAAATCCCAAGTATGTCACCACATTTGACCTTCTGTTACGTGTCTAGGCTAGTACGAAAGTTACAAGAAAAGAGTGAAGACAACAAGCTTTGTAAAATTTAACAAATAATTTATTCCCTTGAAAAACAAGGTAATAACGAGAAAGAGGACTTACGGTTTATGAATCAAATCCAAAATTAATACAAGAATTAAAACATAGAAGTCCTATCAATGAAAAGTCCTAAATGAATCTGTGTTCGAGTCCCGATGAAGTCAAAATGGAGGGTGATGACGTATGTCGTTACCTTCAAAGTGTTGCCGTGTTAACAGTTCCTTGTTGAATCAGAAAAAATGATATTCCAGTGTAGAATTTATAATAAATTTCGATAAATTTTCTTGTCCAAGATGTTCTGTACGAGCACTAGTATTCCAGGGAAAATAATCACTTTAAATTAAATAAAATAAAAATTCAACTCAAACTGATCACAACAAGACATCTTTAAGTGTCGAAGACGTTTAGCCAAACTGGCTAGTTCTTCTCAAGAAAACGATTATACAGTAAAGTAAGACGCAAAACAGATTCCCAGATAGTGGTCAAAATTTCATCCCACTGGAAAAACCAAAGGTTTGTAACAATAAACACATGGTATTTGTCACATACTCCAGCTATGGCCTTGATTCCACTTAGCGATTCTTACTATGAGAATGAATTTAAAAAAATGATCAAAAAGTTGTTTTCTAGAACTCTATCTGACTTCTGAATCGAGGTCAGAAGAACCTAGATACAATGTTTCAACTACTGGTTGTTTATCAGGTCAAACAGAACTGGACTGAATTTCTAAAACAAAATGTCAAATCTAGTAGAAAAAGTTATCAATGCCATAGCATGTAATAAAATAAAATAAAATAAAAATTTAAAACTAACAAACAAATAATTAAATTACATATACATAACACTTCTGAAAGAATTTTGGCAAATGCCACTGACGGAAAGGACAAAGGAAATTTCGGCATTTGTGACTCCAGATGTACTTTATCAATATAAAGTGATGCCGTTTTGGATGAATGGTTCGCCATGTACCTTTCAACGTTTGATGAATATGATTACCTCTGGTCTAGATAATTGTGATTCTTACATCGATGATGTCATCATCTACAACGACAACTGGAATAAACATTTAGCAACAATTCGGAAATTCTTTGACAGACTCACTGATACAAGTTTGAAAATGAATTTATCCAAAAGTGAGTTCTGTCGTGCTTGTGTAACATTTCTAGAACATATCGTGGGACATGGACAAGTAAAACATATACATGCTAAAATCAAGGCTATCTCTGAATTCCCTGTGCCTGTCAGTAAAAATCAACTGATACGATTTTTACGTATGGCTGGATACTAACGGACATTTTGTTCCAATTTTTCTATAATTGCTGAACCCCTGACAAATTTATTGAGCAAGAAAGACAAGTTTCATTGGACTGAAAAATGTCAGGAGGCTTTTGATAAGTTAAAATCCATATTAAAGAGTGCACCAGTACTTACAGCTCTAAATTTCAGTCAATCTTTTAAACTGTCTGTTGATGCAAGTGATGTTGGGGTAGGAGCAGTATTGCTTCAAGAAGATAGAAATGGTGTTGATGATCACGTGTGCCATTTTTCTTAGAAATTAAATATGCACCAAAGAAATTATTCAACAATCGAAAAGGAATGTTTGTCTTTGATATTGGCGTCACAACATTTTGAAGTTTATATTAGTTCAGCTCCTTCTCCGATTATTTTGTTTAGTGATCACAACCTCTTACTTTCATCGACAAGATGAAAAATGAAAAGCAAAAACCAGAGATTATTAACGTGGAGTTTGTTGTTACAGGAATATAATATTGACATCAGATGCTTCAAGGGAAGTGACAATTTAATGGCTGATGCACTTTCCCATGTAATGAAATACTATTTCATGTATATTTTGCATAATTCATAAGAGTTCTTCTTATGTAATTTTTTTTATAAACCTCATGTATAATTAACGTGTGGTAAGAAGAAAGCTTTATTATATAAATCTTTCTTTTTCTTTTTTGGAGGGAATTGTTATGTATATGTAATTTAATTATTTGTTTGTTAGTTTTAAGTTTTTTTATATTCCATTACATGTTATTGTTATGATAACTTTGTCTACTGGATTTGACATTTTTTTTAGAAATTCAAGTCAGTTCTGTCTGATCTGATTTTTTTATTTTACTGATAAACAACCAGTAGTAGAAACACTGTATCTAGTTGCTGACCTTGATTCAGAACTAGTAAGGTTTTTGGCAAACACCTTTTTTCATTTTTTAAAAATTCATTCCCAGAGTAAGAACAATTGATTTCAGTTAAGGCCATACTGAAGTACGTGATGTTAGGCATGTAAAAAGTTTCTACGTTGTTCTGGAAGAATGACCACGTGACACTCATACGGGAATCTGTTTTGCGTCTTAACGTAGTATATAGCTGTTTTCTTGATAGAATTTAGCCAGTCCAGGCTCTAAATCTTTGACACATTAAATTGTGTTTTGTTGTGAGCAGTTTGAGTTGAATTTTTATTTTTGACACATTAAATTGTGTTTTGCTGTGACCAGTCAGATTTGAATTTTTATTTTATTCAATTTAAAGTGATTATTTTCTCTGGAATACAAGTGCTCCTAAATTAATTCTTGGACAAAGACATTCATTGAAATTATTCGGAATTCAAAACTGGAATATTATTTTCTGTGATTCAACAAGGAACTGTTGACACATCAGTATAGCGCTGACTATTGCATACGTCATCGCCCTCCATTTTGAATTTTATCGGGACTCGAACTCAGATTCATTTAGTACTTTTTAATAATATGAATTCTATTTTTTAATTCTTGGATTAATTTTGGATTTGATTCGTAAAACCGTAAGTCCTTTTTTCTCATTTTTACCTTGGTTTTCTAGGGAAATAAATTATTTGTTAAATTTGCAAAGCTTGTTTTCTTCACTCTTTTCTTGTTACTTTTTATAAGAGCATAGACACGTAACAGAAGGAAAAGGCTATCAGTTACAATCTTCTTCATGTCCCAAACCAAGCTGATAAGCAGAAAAGATACAGGTCAAGAGAAATAACTATTAGGCAGTCTTTCGTGATGTTTTGGTGACGGGGCAAAATATTTAAAAGCAAAACTAAACATGTATTTTTAGTTATACTTTATTATTTCGTTAATTTATTGGTTATCTGCATGTTTTGTTCTGAAATGCGTTTATTTGACAAAGTGATCCGTTTGTTCTGAAAGTACAACGGCTAGATTATGTTAGTTCCTAATTGGGCCAATTTGTTTGTATCATAAAAGTAATTACTCTTTGACAAACGTGTACTCAGGAGGTCCACTGCATCCAAACTGATTCTTATTTGCAGTATGATCGTATCATATATATA
>JAECUM010015221.1:0-53142 GCA_016617855.1 Megalonaias nervosa | reverse complement strand
TCTGGCCACTCTTTTAGTCTTATTTTGAGCTGAAAATGACTCCTTAATAAAATTACAAAATAGAAAGTTTTATCGGTTTGGTTTAGGATCCGTCTCTATATATAGTGAAATTTGAGGAGAGGTGGTGAAAAAAAATGTCAGAATATATTTATTTTGAAAGGTGTGGGTGTTCCTGGTCTAGAATCCGCTTTTGGTTTAGGATCTGCCTATTACTTTACTACTTATATAAAGAAGAAATAAATTTTTTTCGTTCTTATCTTAATACTAGTCTTTTAGCTGTGTTCACTTTAATTTGAGAGGAATCATTTATGTACATTATTTATTGGAATTATAAAGTTCTCATTGCCTGTTTGGACTCAAACAATATTTCGGGATTACTGTGAATTCATTCAAAGATATTCCGGATTAAATCTTTGTGAAACAGCAGGACTATTAGTACGTCGGTACATTCAAGACCATTGGTACATCAGCACATTCAAGAGTAGAATTCATTCGGAATACTCTATAATTTTTGACTCTTGATATAACTTTTAGGATTATATGGGATATGACTCACGATACATTAAGTTCCTTTTCGATTTTATTTTATAACTTAATGAATTAAATCATTTATTGAATTTTACAAAACGTGTTGGCTTTGCTTTTCGGTTATTAAGTTTACGACCACAGAGTCGTTATAGACCATAAACCTTCCTTTAATGCTGAAGACGGTCAGTAAAGAAGGGCGAAAACTCATTACCTGTACAGTTTGCTATGTAAAGAAAAAAAGATCCGAAGGTAATGATTTGTTCACAACCAAAACCACACGGGTATGTGACCCATTCAATTCCTTATAAACTGATGCATTGATTGCAAGTCTCTGGAAGGTGTCACATATGGCAGACATATCTGACAGGAATGACACTTTGGCCACAGCCATATGAAACTCATATTTCGACTTTATAAACCAATGTTTATATAAGATATCCGGTAATCTTGGACCAGATATCTAATAAATTATATAATATATAGTATTAACTTTTAACTTATAACTTTATAAGATATCTTACAAACTTTATAACATCTTATATAATTTGTAAGATAACTGCTCTGGCTTATAAAATATGTTCCAAACAAAAAGAGTCACTATATATTATACACTTTATAAGGTATATAATTTATACAATATCTTTTAAAGTTTAAGACATATCTACATATAAATATGAGCCATCTGTATTATATGTTATATTTTATTTTAAAAGATATCATATAAATATAGCCAGATGTGTTATGAACTTTTATCAGATATCCTCTATATTTTATAAGATATCTCTTAATATTTAATCACATATGCTATAAATTTTATGTCATGTTATAAACTTTATGATTTTATGAGATATACCCACCAAGTCGGCCAATTCTGCGCGTCGGGTAATTCTGAGCCACGATACGTCATTGCTGTAAACATTGGATCACGTGTTATTTTGGGTCAAAAATCCATTCTGTATCAAGAAAGAACGACCGTACATTAATTAATAAAAGTGGTATTCATAAAGTGTACAAAAATATCCCACATTTCGACTCGAAATGCATATGAAGATGTGATTTCTAAATGTCAACATGAAGACCCACTCCATGACCTTCTTGAACCTGTAACCCAGAAAATCCTATTGACCAGTGGCGTTACTATGGGGGTGCGGACCACACCAGGTGACGCCATCGGGGGGGGGGGTGACACCAAAATGACTGTCTATACAATTTTTGAATTTTTGTGCAGGAAGGAGGTCCATGGGGGTGACACCATGAGTTACCGCACATGACTGTCTATAAAAGTTTTGAATTTTTGTGCAGGAAGGAGGTCCATGGGGGTAACACCATGAGTTACTGCACATGATTCTATAAAATGTTTGTATTTTTGTGCAGGAAGGAGGGCCATGGGGGTGACACCATGAATTACCGCACTGGGTGACACCAACCCTTGTGACGCCACTGCTATATACTCTGTATCTTTTAGAATCATACAAATAAATACGTTATTTAAAAGATGGAAATATATACCTTTAAAAAAATTCTGCATCTTACTCTAAGTTTCCAATTTTGCAAGAAGTTGTCCCACATATACAAAATCATCTGCTATCCAACGTGTCAACTTGCCGCTAGAACCAGGCTCGGCCCTAGGGCAAGGCAAACGAGGCAACCGCCTTGGGCCCCGCGCTTCTCCGCAATGCAATTTTTTTTTGCTTGAAGCCCCGCGTTCATCGCTTGCTGCCTTGGGCCCTGCACATCTAGGACCGGGCCTGGCTAGAACGGGATTCTCAAGAAATTCCCGGCGCATAGTCTGTTTCTAACTTCTTAAGTGATTTTTTTCCCCCATAAGCAAGACATTGTAAACACATTACATCCTATTTATTGTTGTTTCTCTTCCACATAGGAGCTTATTTTTTAAAATATTGTTTAATTTTGTTTTTATAAAATGTTGAACTTTACTAATTTTGTACAAGATCGCTTAAGCTTGCTTAATATCTCTTGCCATTTATAGGCATTCTTACGTTAATTTTGTAAAATTAGCTATAAACCTGACCTAATTACTCGATTGAACTACTGACAGAAACAGTCCAAAGTCTTGTATGTCATTTCTGTAGCCCGATGGATAAACATTACATCTTTTCAAAGCTGTGTGCAGAATAGGCCGACATATCGAGTCATGAAAATACGGGGGTGGTATCCCGTGTGTCCAAAATTAATATTATTTTGAACAGAATATTCTGGTGACAATTGCCTCTTTTCAAATGGTAAACATTGATTGGAGACGGAAACGTTAAATGCGCAGAAATGCCCGACAGCATTGTGTGTGTGTGTGTGTGTATATATATATAGAGAGAGAGAGAGAGAGAGAGAGAGAGAGAGAGAGAGAGAGAGATGCGTGCCTTCACTTATAATTTCATAAACTATTGCTGCATCGAAAGCAGATTTGCCAATATATGATGAATTTGACTGTAATTAAATAAAATGAGCCAAAAACAGTGTTTGAAACACATTTTTTAAAGTGTAAGTACACATCATCAGTCCATGTTCGACGTCAGCTGCATAGTTTGAACTTGTCCAGGCGTATGACCTACTTCGTATTATCGCGGTCAAAGTTCTTTCACTCAGTGCATCTAAATCACCATGATTCTGATCCAAGCATTTAATTCGGAACATTCTCCAGAAATCCGGAAGCATAAGAGGAAGTATCTATAACAGATTTTAAAGAAACAAACAAACCAAAACAATAACAGTGGTCTGAAATTTACCAAATGTAATTTGAACTGATGGAAAGGGGAAGAAAATGGGAAATAAAGTCACAACGTTTACGGAGGAGCAGTTAGGGGCGTATCAGGTCGTTAAACATGACCAGTGGTTAAAAGATTTATAAATTAAAATAATAATTTTTTTAAATAAAAATCAATGTGGCCATGTAGGCGCATGTATCATATATTCATCTTCATTTAAATTGTTGTTCTAAAGTTTAATACTGTAATATAGTTGAACCAAAGTATATTCGATCCCGATTATTTAACGCTATCCACCTTAAGTGTGATGAAAAAACAATCAGACGAAAATTATTGATCTGCTATGGAATCTTACAATAGAGTTAGTGGCCAGATATTAAAGTGGGTCAAGAAAAGAGCACGTTGGGTCTATTGTAACAATATAGGGTAATACGAATTTTGTTTCAACATGCGTAGCTTTCACTGTGACATCACAGCGCGCGACATTCAATTCGGTTTGTACTGAATCACACATAAGGTTGACTTCGTCTAAAAATATAAACGTACATTACCATTGATTTTTCCACATGTATTAATTGGGGCGATTATATAATAAACTTCCAAGAAATATGGATGGATGAGGATGAAAATAAAGTGAATAATCACCATTTAAAATTACGTCATCAGATTCTAACAAATTGACTCCCATTACTGAAATGATGCTGAACATACCTACATGACCTGTATGGTTTGTACTATCATATACCATATAGAACCAGGGTCCATTATTCTGTTATGGTATTGAAAGTTCAGGGGAAAAATGCCCCTTCATGTTTAGACAGGGAGTGTTTTCAGAGTATAAGAGGAAATTTTCAAACAAATGAAAGAAGGGCTTGCAAATAAGAAGTAGCAAAACTTGTCACAAACATATTGCTTAAAGTTGACAGTGAGACAGATGAGAATTGTGATTACTTAAGTTGGGTATTACTTTAGACAAGAATTTCATTTTCAAACAACAGTCACAGAAAGCAATTGGCAAACTGAATAGTTCCACTGGAATTCTGAAATATCTCTTATTCATCACAACTCATGAAGGAAAATTTTGTATAACAATAATCTGCATATCAATCATTGTTGTGTAGTCTGTTAAAGATTGAAACTGATGGACAATGTGCATATAATTATTAACAGTCATTACTGTACTCACACTAGATATGCTCAGCTCAATTTGCTAAGTATTTCTGAAGAGATTATCTACAAAGATATTTCCTACTGTGGCAGGTTGTACATGGCTTAGCTCACAAGCACTTAACAGAAAACTTCTCATTGAAGTCTTGTGTGATTTCCGGCCTCTCTAGTTCCAGAACTTGACAGATATATTGATAGAGATCACAGCAGTTCTGTTTAATTGATTGGGGTCCAGGGCAGGGATTGATCTCCCACTAAATGCACAATCCACCAGCATCAAAATTTTTAAGCACAAATGTGTCCAGTATAAAATCTTTTAAGAGATTTATTTTATATTCAATGATAAATGGTACTGTTCTAATTGTTCTAGAAACTTTTTGGTATAAACGTTTCTTGTGCTATGTTTCATATGTAATAATGTAATTTATTATATACTTAAGTGTGAAATATAGAAACTTATTGGAGAAATAATGTTCGTATTGTTTTCATTCCTATATTTTCATATGTGAAAAATATATCCTTATATTTTCACGTGAAAATATAAGATTACCATCATGCCATATGACACTTGGTTGTATGTGCCTACAAATATTATACCTGCAGCAACAAAAATGAGCACTTTGTGAACTAGAACAAATAATTAGAAGCTGTATTACATTTCAAACATGGAAATTAATTTTTGCTCAGGTGTTACGTGTAGGCTTGTACAAATGTAACAAAAGAAAAGAGTGAAGCCAACAAGCTTTGTATGTTTTAACAAAATAATTTATTTCCCTAGAAAACAATGTAAAAATTGGAAATAGGACTTAAGGTTTGTGAATATAATCCAAGAATTAATCCTAAAATTGAAAAAATATAAGTTCTACCGCTAAACAGTTCTAATTGAATTCAGGTTCGAATCTGGATGAAATTCCAATATGGAAGGCGATGACGTCAGATGAGGTCGTTGTACAAATGGCAACAATTCCTTGTTGAAACACAATTTATAATGTTCCCATTTAGAATTCCAGAATAAATTTCCACTGAATATCTTTGTCCAAGTATTTTGTTGAAGTAGAATATTTCCCAGGGTGAATAAATTATTTTAAATACGAAAATTAACTCAAATAGCAACAACTTGACAAATACCTTTAGCCCAAAGATACAGTTTTATGACTGAATAGATCTACTAGCGAATGGCTGTTTTAAGCCTCGATTTTAGATCACATGGTGGCTCACGTGATAGGATACGTGACCACTAATTTGAAAAGTGCAGTAAAAAAAAAAATGCCAATTATCACGTTGGCAAGAATAGCCCTATCTAAGAATCAAATTCTCATACTGGAAGTATATCAAAAAAGAAAGGCTATTTATAATTTAGCTAACACGTGGGCCGAAATGATCTTCGTAATAGCCAGTCATTATCACTCTGTGTTTACAAGATCTATGAACCAGGGTGAGCTAAAAATAGTGCTAATGTAATACCTTTTACGTTCTATTCAGGTCAAAACAGAGACTAAATTTACTGGGAAAATATCAGATCCAGTAAAAATTATCATTAAAATAAAATGTAATGAAACAAAAAAAAATAAAAAAGAATTTTAAAACTAACACACAATTTAATTATATATAAGTAACACAAGAAATTTGACTAGATCCTGTTCGCATCTCTTGTAAGTTATTTTCACTTACTTGACAACAGCAGTAAACATGCTGCATTGCATTACTGAATGAGACTTGCTTTGTTTTCATATAATGTCAAATAATTCACAAAATGTCAAAAATGTAATTTACTGTGATAGGTTATGTCAACCCAATCGTACCGCTTTCTTAAGTCACTGATATTTATATGATCATCTCATGAAGTGAGGTGAATGTAAGAAAGGTGTGTGTGCTGTGCTGAAGAGTGAATTTAATCTTCTAACCTTCATTTATGGAGCAACTTTGGTATATAATAAAAAGATAATTTTCTTTGCCACTCATTACAATATCAAGTTTTTTTATACACGATAAAATATATCTGGCAACACAAGTACAGCTGTATGTATTGTATATGCAGTATCTATGTGTTTCATGTTGGTTTTTGTTTTCATGTTATATCTTAAAAATGGTACTAGCAGCTGCCTCACTTGGTGCTTGTCATTAAAAGGTTAGTATTAGGACTAGCTGGCCTGGTGTCAGGGTGGGTGGGATATCAAGCTACATGTCTGCGGCATGATGTGCCAGTGCTAGACATCACTATAAACTGCCACACCATAGACATCATAGTGATATGACTGAAAAATTCTTAAAGCTATGTAAAAATTCCAACCTTTACTTCATAAGTTGTACTTGCATCTCCCCGTTCATTTTTTAAAACTGTTATGTAATGTTTTTCTATACATATACCTGTTTTTAAGAAACAATCAACTAACAATTGACATGGTATCCACTAAAATCCACTCAAATTTAAGATTTTATTTACAATTTTTGCACCTTCAGTTTCTTTTTTGGCACAATTTTGTTTGATATTTGTCATCACAGTGAATTGAGAGATAATGATAAGGCTTTGGACGATAACTCTTTCATTAGAATAATATCAGAGTTTTCAGTGTTTGAATAAACACATTAAAAAATTAAAGCATGTGTATTGGGAATATTATGGCATGGAAAGCTGAAGGGAACCTAATTTACATAAATCTGATAAAAGAACATAACTTGAGGCATATTGCTATTTATTCATGGTCCTTTTTACAACTGCAAACATACAGCTCTAAATAATCTTTATAATAATTTTGTGAATTTTCTTTCCTTTATAATTCTCAAGAGAATTTGTATTAATATCTGAAACATTTTAGGAATTATCATGGTGATTTCCATTTAAAGCATTTCTACTATTGTTTTGAGTATTACCATCAGTGGAACAATATCCAAGGAGTTAACTACTATCAGGTCTAATCATTTACCAAAATTTTAGTTGCATTCCTTTACGTATAAAATTCACCTGAATGTGGATCTGTCCTTTGCTACTAATTTTAGTAAGAACATAAAGTTTGTTACTATTGTTAGTTTGGTATTTTACAGCATGTTAGTGCTAAGACAAATGGAGTAAAGTGCCATGCCAAAGACACAGCATGGTAGCAGTCCTGAGGCTGATCCAATGGTGGATTAAATAAAACCTGCACTCTTGTGTTCATGAGTCTGACATGCTGACCTCAGAGCCACAGTGGTTCCTACTATTTGCAGTAGAAATGCATACTATATTTGGTAAAAGAGAATGGATGCTATGCTATTGGCATGGAGAGATTGAAATACCTCAAAACCAGTGAAATGATTTAAGTGAAAATATTTGCCATACAAGATAGCAGATATACCTTTTAATATAAATGTTTTTTTCTCAAATTAATTATGTTCTTTTTTTCTTAGTATCAATCAGCCAGTTACATATAATAAATTCATATCAGTCTTATTGGTTACATTTTTTATAGCATATGAAAAGTGTTTGAAAATCAATGTATCTTTTTTTTTCAGGATTGTACGTTATTCACAAGGAAAGAAATATTGAGGTATGATGGTTCCTTTGTCATATTATGCAATAAATACCTTGGCAGACAATTTATGATTCTCAACAAGCCATAAGGTGGATTTATGAAACTGAACAAAAGACAGTATAACTTTTTTATGCAAAGCATATCTCTAGCTTATAAACTGCCAAGATTCTTGGTTGTAGAATAAGAGAGCTGAAAGATCATTCTTATGTTTAGCCAGGCATTGAAGGTACCAGTAGGTAAACACCTGACACACTAAACCAACTTACATAGTACATGACAATTTTTCAACAAAGTTTAAATGTATAAAGGGATGGGGTGTCTGACACAAATTTTACATGGATTGTGCTGTTTAAATTGAGTTATTTTCTTGTATAATTTGGTGTAGATTACAAGACATGCATAGTTGGAATACTTTATTATTAGGAACAGAACCATGTTCATTAAAATCTCTTATGAGGGTTAAGCAGTCAGCTCTATCTCTCTCTCTCTCTCTCTCTCTCTCTCTCTCTCTCTCTCTCTCTCTCTCTCAGTCCCAGACTGATGATTACTATGCATATTGCCCTCCAGTCAGTACAAATTTATTTATACCCAAACATGTTCAAGACCAAGTAAATCAAGACCAGATTGCAGAATTGCAGTAATGTAACTTTTGACAACGGCAGCTACTCCTACTCATCTCGTCTCATCCTTGTGGATAGGTCAGAATAATCTGATGATTTCATTGTTCAAGGTGCTTTCATTAGGGCAAGTTTCAGTGAAAATTCGCACAATGAACTGAGTAAAACTGGTATGAATCAAATTCAGTTTTCGATTTCAGACTGTGTGTTTGATGCATTGTGTCAGGCCCAGGATGCATAGTGTCAACATGACAGTGTATTATGATGATATGTGTTGTAATAAATTTGGAAAATATTTATGAAGTGCAAAATTATATTAACAAGAGAACAAGAAATCAAAGTTCCATGTAACTTTAAAATCTCTTCTTAATTGAACAGTGATTGGAAAACATCCTTGCATGTGATTGAGTCCAAGCTGTATGAAATAGGCTCCTGTTTAGTTTGCGTCTGCTTAACTCAAACCATACAAGAGGCTATGAATGGATGAAGTTGACAAATGTGTGCAGTTAAATTCATCATCAAACTTGCACACTTCACCTCCACATTGCATTCCTGACAAATTACATGATTATTGATTAATTTTACATGTTTCTTGGGAACCTGAATCCACAATGCTGCCTTTGTAATAACCTCATAAAACATGCACACATGCCATCTAGCATTGTTGCTATGCAACAGGCAGGATATAACATGCAGTTGCACCATTTTCTCAACATAATGTTTGGTTTATTTATAGAACATTCAAATGAAGGCTGAAGTAGTCATTTTATTTGTGTACTATTTACAGAAATATAACCAAAACTGTTTAGTTGTGAGTGTCACTGTACACATACAAGACATACCAGCATATAGTGATACCCTTGTAAAACTGTACACTCGTATAACATGTTATATATGTCTCTATGACAGAAATCAATGCACAGTATTTGGTACACCTCCTTGAGGATCTTCCAGGAAAATTAATGATTAAAATCAAAAGCAAACTACCAAAACATTGATATTTTTAAAGTAAAAATCTATCAGGAATGTTAATATTCAAGGCAATCCAGTATATAAACATATTAAACCCTAGTGGACAAGCCAGTGATCAGTCAATATTTATTAGTAGTGACTGCCATTCATTGCAGCATCTGTTAAGTTCATTTTGCAAAAAGGGTGCATTATTAGTAAACATTTTATTTTACGCACAGGGGCTCATATCATTGATTACAAAATAAATGTCAGTCATACATGTAGTATAAAATAATACTTTTATTATTTTATACTAATGTATGACTTACAGTTAAATTGTAAACAACGATATTAGCCCCTGTGGTTTTACGCTCTTTTGTACATATTTGCTAAGGTATATCATAATGTTATATTTTATATATCAAATAATGGTATTTTTATTATCAGATGTTGCGTAAAAAAACTGAGCTATAAGTGAATTCATATCATTGATAAGTTAATTAATACAGCTGTAGTTAATTTGGATGTTTTTACAGTAGCTTGGACTCAGCCCATGCCTCATAGGATACACTCTAACAGTTCTAACAAGCCGATTCTTCCACTGTGTACTCTGATAATCTTGGTCACAGACAAGTTAATGGAGATGTCAGTGATTTGTCTCGTGATTATTTCAGTAGCAAATTTCTTTTATAAATTTTAAATGACACAATCAGAACATTTAAAAGGCTGCAAATAAACAAGATTTTCCATTGCCAAGAATATACATGTGCAAAAGAGTGTGAAACAGCTACATAATCAAATACGACAGGATTAGGCAGTTTCTTGCGGATTTATTATAATGTACAGTACATATCGTTCAATGGCAATGATAAATGTTTTAGCAATAGTGAATCCACTGACAGTTAATAGAGAAGCTGGATTTGCATTTCCATACAATAAAGTCACAGAAAAAAAAAACTAACGGAGCACATCGTTGCCTGTAATAAGCCAAATTACACAATTCAGATAGTATAAGATGTTATTGACTTTTGTGCAAACATTAGGCATGGAAGAAAATGACGTAATATATGTAGTTCTCCAAATCTTCTGGAAAAGGACTTGAGAGTTTATTAAGCCAAAAGGACTGCGCATCAGTGTTTATTTTTTCCAGATATGTGGCTATGTATTTGTTTTACAATTTTATAGTGGAGTTTGAGAAGTTTGATAAATTCTGAATAAAGGGATTGCATCATATGTTTATTTTATGTAGCATTCATCTTGGGGCAAAGGTTTATTTCCTTTTTGTATTTGTAAACTGCATATTTTTGGGAGAGAAACATTTCACCTTTTTATGGATTACTGAATTAAACATCAACCATGAACAGTTATGCAAGGTATTAACTCATTTCTTTGACAGCTCTTAAAGTTTAATGGGTAGTCTGGTTATATGAGACCTTAATGCTGAATTGTTTCATTTTAGGAACAGTGAAATGAACATTAATATGTTCAAATACAAGGAGATTGTTGGGTCAAAATAAGGCTAAAACTCAATGTGAGAAAATAAATTGACAGATGTTTTAAAATAAAAAAAAACAACAGCAAGTGCAAAATAGAAATTATGTCTGTTTGACAATAATGGGGATGCTCGACATTCAGCATTTGCACAAAATATTTAAGTCCAAATTGCTCATGTGATAACTAACATGAGAAAATCCAACTTGGAATAAATTTGAAATAAATGTTTAATCAGAATCAAAGTCCAAGTTTCTCACATGATAACTCACATGAGAAATTAGAACTCTGCCTTATTTTCAAACATGGTTATATGTAATGGAAAAGAATGTTTTCTAAGTTCTACTTTCTCATGTGAAAATTTAAATTCTCATGTGAGCAAAATCTGCTCATGTGAAACTCAGATTAGTTTTTCCCTGGCTCACAAGATCTAACAAACTGCACACATGAGCTTGCAGAATCTACCCAGTCTGCATACATTTCTAACAAGGTTCTCACGTGCAGCTTATGAAACCCACCACAAATCCACTCTAGCAAATAAATGATGCAGATATGAAATTCACAACTGTTTCACTTAGTGTACATAAACATGATCTTCCTTTAGAGTGTGTAGAACATTTTTGGTGGCTTCTAACTCAATTATAAAAGAACCCACAAAAAGAAATGCAAACAAAGACATTTTAAGAGAAAAAGAAATGAAACGTCTAAAAAGGAAAAAAAGTATAAAAACAAAGAGCAGAAGTTTTACTGATTTTTAAGGAGGCTTTTAGAAATTTCAGGAGATATCACATGGTAAAAACTGGATACTCTGTATATGGTAATAGGAGAAATTGCACTGGTTCAAGCAAATAAATATTTGCAATGATCATGGAGTTTCCAATATTGGAATGTTTAAATTTAATTGTATCTTTTATAAATGTTCAGTGAAATATTCGGCATTAAGAATATTTCTGCTGGTGGCAGATATTCTAAAACTGGAATATTCATAAGTACTTTCATTTAAGTAAAGTTTAATATAATCTTCCCAAACTAGAATATAGGTGACAGTCTCAGATATTTCACAAATGGAATATATAAGACCAAATATGTAAACTACAATATACAGAAAATATGGATGCATAAATCCCTGTTAGGAATGTCTTCAGTGGCTGCAGATTTACAAGAAATGGAACTTTAGGGTCTGTGATTTTCCAACAATTTGTGGTACCTTCCGACACTTAAATGTTTGATATTCCAAAATTGAATATAGGCAGATGTATAATCTGTTGCAGCATTATTTTCCAATTCATTCTAATGAATGTGTATATATTCCACTTAAAAATAGATTATTTTTCAAGAATATTTAAAAACGAATAAATAAAAACAATGTTTGCAGTGAAAACAGAATTTCCATTTAGAGAGTATTCCTTGGCATAAACGTAAATATTCTTATTATGGAATAGAGATTGCACATTATAATGCCACAGCTTAAACCACCACAGTAGCTAATCAACAACAAATTACCCAGAATGGATTTAAAAACTCTTAACTATCACAACATACCACCTTCCCATGCTTACTGCCACCTGCCAGCCTAATTTTTGGACAAAAATGTCATTTTCTTCACTAATTGCCTTTATTATAAGGCCAATTGATTCATCCAGGCATTAAGATTTTCCTTGTCTTTTTTAATAGGTCTTGTAAACAGTAATTATGTTAAGTCTGTTGCTAAGACTTTTTGAGTTGGCTGCCATGAGAGGGAAAAGACATTACTGGTAATCTGTGAAATGTTTAAATCCCCTGAAATCCCCTGCAAAAGTTGAGATTCCATGATTTTGTTTTAAAAAAGGCATTCATAAAAAAATTGAGCACATTTTCAGTATCACAGATGATTCACAGCTTTCTTTTGAGAATTATATTTCAGTATCATAGAAAAGACTAATGCTTCATTTGAGACCAAATCCAGAATCACACAAAAATTATGGTACAGTATTTTTAAAATGTACAGTGTTAGGTAGGATTCTTTGAAGGGATTAAGTCAATGTCTCAATCTCACAAAACAGGATGTAAGTTTGACATTTTTGCAATTTTTAGTAATTGAATTTAGTGCAGTTTTTAAAATTTATTTTAAGCAGTTTTTAATCAGTATTTATTATTCTTCATTGTATATAACAGTCTATCTTTCTGTTTATTTTTTATGTGCTCTTAACGATCATTGAAGTCAGAAACAATTACACTGCCATTCATTTTTAATGCCAATTTTGTGTGTGAACAGATGATGCTGTTATAACTTGTGTTGACTACATGTATTTGTACTGTGTGCAAATATTTCAAATTTGAAAGCATATATACCTGTGTAGAATTACCATTTTTTAGCTTAAGTTGGTGTTACCTACAACACACAATATTCACATAATTGTAATTTAACAAGAAGAGTACATGACAGTGACCCAATATTGAAGCATGACTTAAAACCAGGATGCGATATTATATGCGCAGTGTTGATGTCTCTCATTTAAAAATTTTCTACATCAAAGCTGATTTAAATGTCACTTTGATGAACAGATTATGCATTGGCAGATATGGGTCTGCCCTGTCTAATGACAAATCTGGGTCTAACAGGTAATTATGCATTGGCTTACCTGGATTCATCCTGTTCGGTGATAGACCTGGATCTGGCAGACCATTGTGTGGACATATTTGCATCCACCCTGTGCAATTACAGATCTGCTTCTAACATGACGTTATGTATTGACAGATCTAGAGCCATCCTGTTTAATGACAGATCTGGGTCTATCCTGTTAAATTTAAGATCTGGATCTTACAGATAAATATTTCTTGATGGATCTGGTTCCATCCTACTTAGTCGCAGATCTGGTCTTAGAGTTCATTTTGCAGTGGCAAATACGAGTCCATCCTGTTCAATAATAGACTTGGTCTGAGAGATCATTGTACAATAGTAGATACAAGTCCACCTTATTAAATGACAGAACTGGGTCTGACAGATCATTATGTAGCAACATATCTGGATCTACCTTTTTTGCAGTTGGGCACATATTATACACGAGTAAAAAGTGGCACAACAAATTTTTTATGCGTGTATACTTTTACAGGCTCTTCAAACGCTACAGGGAGTTGGCACCAGAGACTGTTCCTTTAAACATGAAAAACGGAACCAAGAAAGTTAAAGTGCCATACAGTGCCATTGAGAAAATGGTGGAGTTAAAGGTATCACTTACATTCATGCATGGATAAATATATGATATTATATAACCAAGCAAATGAACATAATTTCATAACACGAAAGAAATGAATGATTGCTTGTTGGATCTATCAATTTAATTCAATAAAAATAGATACTTTGTAAAGAAAATTCTTAGTAGTGTAACATGGAAAATAGACAAACAAGATCCCTATCCAACCATATATTTTTACATAATGAAAACTTACAAAAACATATCAGTATCTCTCTGTTCCTTCTGTCATTTAAAAAAGGGTTCTTTAAGATTTGACTGCATTTTCTTTATTACATTTTGCTCCACAGGAGAATCCATTTTGCAAAAATATCTGTGAAGTATTTTCAGAGGATAGATCTGGTGATATGACATTTGATGACTTCCTAGACATGTGCTCTGTATTTTGTGAGGCTGCCCCTCGAGATATCAAGGCTGCCTATGCCTTCAAAATTTATGGTGAGAGTTGAGTGGTTGAAGGGAGACAACTGGTGTAGAATGCAAAGATCCGGGTACAAAATATTAGTCTAGAGTATTTTCAAGAATCCTTCATGAAAATTTTTAATTAGCCATAGCAAGCATAAATGTCACTTGGGATGAAATTATGCAGTTGTAATTGCCTGTTAATTATATGCACAATTTTATATTTTAAAACTTGTTTCATAAATCTTGATTTGTCAGATAAATACACCAATGTTTTTTGTAACTTTGATCATGAATTTCATGTGTGTGTGTGTGTGTGTGTGTGTGTGTGTGTGTGTGTGTGTGAAGAGAAATGGAGGGAGAGAAAGGTAAAGGGATTTGAAATGGCCTGTTTTACAGACACCTGCTTTATATGAAGAGAGACCTATACCAGTAAATTGCAGCCGAACTGTAATATAGTCACTGTTCTAAACATGTAAGAGATTCTTATCAAAAACATTTGGCAAAACTTTGAGTGTCTGAAATGCACAAATTGGTCAAATAATTTATATAATTTCCTAATATTTTCTTTTTTATCTTGCAGATTTTGATCGTGACAATTACCTGAGTAAGTCTGATCTAGAGAGAACGCTTACCAGCTTGACTGGGGATGGGCTTACTCCGGATGAAATTAATTTTGTGGTCAGCAAGGTAATTAAGATGAGCAGAGAATAAAAATGCCTTTTTATTATTGAAATAAAACAACAATACTAATCCGATTCGAACAACACCATCATGATCGAGCAAATCCAGCCAGGATGTGGACCAAATGCTTGAGCCAGATTGGACAATGCAGTTGTATTGGCACACTTATTATCTCATGCAGGAAGCATAGGACAATTTCTCATGCAAGAAATATAGAACAATCTGAATTTGACAGCCATATGGGAAAGGAACTAGAATATATTGGAACCAAGTCTTAAGCTTATTGATCATGTTTTACCCACTTTAAATCTTTATTTATATTACTTTTGTACCATGGTATTGAGATTCAAGAATTTCTTTTGCACTGAAATTTTTGTGGACATAGTATTGTGAAATATAAAAAATCCTCATGATATAAAAATCAAAAGGCATTTATCACAAACTGCATAAAAATGACAATTTTGCTTTAGTTAAAATGGAAAATACAGAAGAAACAAAGGATAAGCTAATTATAGTTTTCTTTGTAGCATATAGAAATGGTGAACAAAATTTTTATTGTATAATTGCTAGTGTGTGGCCTAAGTAATACATTGGCAAACAGAACTGGAGAGAGGTAAGAGGATCTGAAGTACAAATGGAGATTAAGACATGACTGTTGTTAGAAATTAGTCAGTTCTGTCAATTGCTACCACCCCCCACCCCCATGGCAAGAGGCAAAACTGGCCTTTGTACACAGGTTAACCTTTCAAAATTGACTTTTGAACAAATATGCATTGAATAGCACTAATGTTATTGTTGTTATTTTCTGTGCATTATTCAGCAAAATCATACAACATGAGTACATGTTCTCTCTCAAATTTATGTTTTACACAAGATTAATATCTGCTCACTTTAATCCATCCTATAAATTAAGGCATCACTGATTTAAAATAATCACTGATCTTATTTTGTTTTGTGCATCATAACAAAACACTAATTTGACTACTGATTGATAGCTTAAATATGACTGGTGAACTAACCCTTCATTAGGCCAGCATGTATAAATTAGGCTTGGAAACAGCTGTTTAAGCTTCAAAAATAATAATTAGATTATTAAGTTGCTCAACTTGCTGAGACCAAAGACAGTCAGTTTGTGTGATAGGCCTGTGATGCATAGAGTATTAAAAGAAGCTGTATATGGCTATTTTTGTGACCCAAGAACCAAAACTTCACCTGCCTTTACAGACAAGATTAAAATAATGAATTATGCCTGACCCTAATTAAAAAGGGATGTAACATGCATCTCTTCACAAAAAGGGACTTTTTAAAATTAGAGACAGCTGTAATTCACAGGCAAATAGATGAAGATATCGAACTCTACCCGTCACACTGGCACAAAAAGTGACTTGTGTTTCTGCTGTGATAACACAACTACTTATCACACCATCTAGCAAATGAATTGTCTGAACCTTCACCTGTATTGATAAAATAAACCCTATCTTTTGATCCAGACATATTGGCACCTTTCTTTTTGACTTGACATTGTGACTAGAGTACGGTGATAAGTAATGCATTGCTCATAAACCAAAAGTTTAATTTCCATGCTTAGAGTCAGGGTGATCAGTGATGATATGCTCCAGTGACCACTCAAGAAAGGTGGCCATTACGTGGCATGATATTTATCTAGGAAATTTTTACTGCGGGGAAATTAAAAAGGCTTTTGTGACTAGGTGACAGCTATGTACAGGTAACTGTCAGGACAGGTTGACTGTACATGTATAATGGTAGCAGCACAGTCCTTATAGATGGATAAAGTAACATTTTTATTCAATTAGATGGGAAAGAATAATTTTTGTCACTTAATTCTCCATTAGGCATTGTTTTTCAGGTTCTAGAAGAGGCAGATCTGGACGATGATGGAATGTTGTCTTACATTGAGTTTGAACATGTCATTTCTCGATCTCCTGATTTCATCAGGTATTCTTGTGTAATGGGATTAGTTGCTGCAGGTTTCAAACATTCTATCGTATGTTTTGGGCTGTTTTATACTTTCAGTTTGTTTTGTTTTGTAAGAAAATTGTTTGAGTGGGCAATTTCTTTATTTAATCATATATTTATTTGTTAATTGTAAGAACAGTGCATCATGCTCCATTTAACCTGTTAGTGTACCTCTGCAGTTTCTAAAATAGGTCTGTACAAAGATTGACAATTTTGTACCATGCCTTAGCATTAAAACATTCTTGGATACATTTCCTGTATGGCTTTTGAATATATGTGTTTATATTCAGCGACCATCCTAAGAAGTTACTAGTGTGGAAAAGTTGCTTTTTGATGCAGATCTTAATACTTTGTTGGCAGGAGAGCAATATTCATATTGCCTTGTATCACCATCTATGGAGTCAGATTCTGATAATGAACATGATTATTTTAGAGTTCAGGAAGCCTTAGTACTATTTTTAAAACTTGACCATGCCAGTAACTGGAACAATGCTTAAACACCTACCATCAGTGTTGATGTATTACAGTGATATAATCCAAAATGTCTCTAAATGAATTTACAGTAATTCCAAAATAGTGATTTGGTACAAAATTATTAATGAGTTCTTTGTAATTCCTAAGAATAATTTAAATAAATAAATCCTCTCAGATTAAAACTAAACACGACTAGAATACTGATTCCACATTCAGATATTAAGATAGGAATCAGAAATTCAAATATAAACAACCCTAACATAAATTCTAAGACACAATACGATGACCAAGATGAGGTTCCTCTTAATGGAACTTTCCATCAATCTGTAAACAATATTTATTTCTGGAATTTTCTAAGGTCAGAATCAACACGGACCCAGACCTATGGTTATTGTATGTGGCCTTGAACTACACTTAATGTAAAGACACCATTATTTTCTTATTAGACTTACCATGACTGCAACTTTTCATCTAGTCCCCAAATTGTAAAGGTTTATTTATTACCCCAAGTGCAAGGCATCCAAAGTTTGGTTAAGAATGTACTCTAGAATAGAAGTTATCTTTTCATCTTTCGACCCCAAAATCAATAGGCCTCTTACATATCATATGTAGATGCCTTAACAGACTTTTGTCAAGGTATGTGGTGTGAACGTGAAATATTATGCAAAACCACATTCTTTTTTGCAGTCACAGTGACCTTGACCTTTGGATACCAAATTCAATAGGCATCTTTCTTAACCAACATGTGGGTCTTTCACAAACTTGATATATGGTTGAGAACTTACATTATATTGCAGAAACCATGTTTCTCTCAGGCATAGTGTCCTTGACCTTTGATTTTTTTAAATACCCACATACACCCCGCTCAATCAACAGGCCTCTTCATTACTCCAAGTGCAAGACATCTGCAAAGTTTGGTCCATGCATGCAATGTAGAACTAATGTTGTTGTGTGGAAACCATTTTCCTTCTCACAACCAGAGACCTTGACCTACTTACCCCAACTTGATTTGTTCCTTTTTGGTAACTGTAGATGGTGGAAAACTTGAGTATTGTGCATAAACCAGTTGTCTTCTTTCGGTCAGTTACCTTGACCTTTAAGCTTTGGACCTCCCCCCTCCAAAAAAATAAATTGATAGGGTTCTTCCTTGCTGCAGGTGCAAGCCATTGACTAAGATAGATAACTGTAGATGCTGTGCAACTTGAGCAGAAATTAAATTAGAAACAGATGGCTGGACAACAATCATAATATGCTCTGCATTATGGTGGGCATATAAAAACTATATAATGTTTCTTTTTTGGTATAAAAAAATCTTTGAAGTCTCTTTTATGGTCTTTCACTTGTCCTACCAGGAAGAAGTGTCAGCCTTGAATGACCTCTGATACACATTGGTAAACAATAGTTTATTCAATATGTGCTGCAGAAATGTTACACATTTCTTTATTATTACTCAGGAACAAGGTCACTCCATATGATTAATATGTTACTGTTGATTTTGGGGTAGGGGTGTTAACATTGTTATTGTTGTTGTGCATAAGTGCATCTTGTTTTTGAATGTAGAAACCAATACCTCTTCTTCAAGTGCATCTTTCAACTTCAGATTGTCCAACCTAAATATGTCAAGCAGTCATCAAGTTGTTACCATGATAAAATTGAAGTATTGCAGTTTTACAAATCAGTTGCAAATTCAGTACTACTCTTAGCCTCTGATAATGGAAAGGAAATGGTGAATTCAGGGATGTTTGAGGTGTTTTTCCCCAAAACAAATATGGATTTGGTTTTACTGTTAATGTATCTCATTTCCACTTAATATATTCCATTTCCACTTACTGTAGTATCACTAATTTTCATGGGGTACCAGTTTTCATGGATTTCATTGTTGCCCTGAACCATAAAAATAAAGGCCCATTGAAACATTAGGCATATGTGATAAAGCTGCCCCCCCCCCCAACTGTTTCTTTAAAACTATGTTTCATTCACAGAAATCACCAATACTATTTAATAAATCAATGTTATTTCTGTAATCTGGTTAAAATATTAGCTTTTACAAATATTTGTTTATTTTCACCTTTTAAAAAAATGAATAACATTTTTTTGTAATTTCAGTGTGCAATTATTATATGGTATCCAGTAACTATAATTTCCACTTGCTGCCTTGAATTTATATGTTGTGAAATAATTAAGGATAGAGAGATATATGAAAAGCATAAACTATTCAAACACTATTAGTGAAAATGAAACAAGGAATAAGAAAACGATACTATAAACAAAAATTAGATTTAATACTTATTCAAACAAGTTCTTCATTCAAGTTTAACCAATATCAGAAATTTATATCCTCTTGAAAGCATGTCTCATTTTGTCCATGTTTGCTTAATCCCAATGAAAAACATGATTGTAATATAGTTAAACTATTGGTTGGAAAAACAATTACTAATGAAACACTGTATATATGCACTAAATACTGCAGGTTATTGAAACTTACACTTTAGTGATTTTTGGACAAAACCACTGAATCAACATCATGTCAAGGCAGAAAGTACATACAATTGTGTTGGGGAATTAATCCTGAGGTTGTTGAATTAAACAAGTTCATTATTCCGAAAGCCACAAATAATTAGGTCTGATCTTTCACTCATTTTTATGTATGCCTCAATTAACTATTCAACATCAATCGGTGATCAATCATTGACGATGTTTTTAAGTAAAGCCTTTGCTTGATGTTGATTCATACAAGAGACTGGATCAAACAAAGGAATTATTCAGTTAGCATCTTGATGGGCTCTGAACACATAAAAAATGTTGACACTGCTCACTACCTGCGCTGACCAAGGGGTAGCTGATGATCTCCAAACCAAATGTGATACAAGTTGATAGTTACCACTTTTAAGACAAATTTGTTAACACCAGGGTCATCATAAAGTAATTGATCAAGCAACTTTATGGACAGTTTTTAAGGAAGAAATCAAAAACCTGTATTTTAATAATTGATTAATAATATTAATAATAATACTAATAACAACTTTATTTAAATATGGTGACAATTAGTTGCATGGATCCAATCCACCTTGTGGTCCTCTGTGTATTTACTTATAGAGTACATGTACATAGTTGCACACACAATAATAATTAATTTTTAAAAAGAGAAAAAAGGTGTTATTGGCTCCCTTTGATGTTGAGTGCAAGTGATCTTCACATGTGTTTGATTTTGTTCATACAGGTGACATTACTGTTTGAAACATTCAAGCGACCATCATTTGTTGTTCTCACTTTTGTTTCTTTGAGATATTTGTCATGGTTTATCCATCAAATGACATTCTTACAAATATGATGACTCTGACAGGCACAACAAGAATTTTAAGTGCCATGAAATATTTTTCTTCAAAACCATGAAAATTGAGACCCACAAAAATAAATGATACTACAATATTTTATCGCTTCATGTCCTGGTGATTTTATTTTAGCTATTTGAAAAAAAAAGAGATCAGTATGAGCTTTGACCTGGGACTACCCTACTAAGGAGATTGGAAACTCCCAGATATCACTTGTTCCCTTTTGATATGCAAATGAGATTACCATTGGTTGAGTTTAATCCTGGAATCTAAGGAATAGGAGGGGTTACCCTGTCCTTGGGCTTTAAATGCCAGAAGTACTTACCTGTGCTTGAGATTATAGTTATCTGTTACATTGTTTTCAGTCCCAGGTGTACTTATTAGAGATTGCAGTTAGCTGTTACATTGTTCTGAATACCAGTTGTACTTATTTAGGTTAGAGATTGTAGTTAACTGTTACTGTAGGTGGCTGTTGCACTGTCCTCCATACCAGGGGTATTTACCTAGGTTAGATATTGTAGTTAGCTGTTACAATGTTCTCAGTCCCTGGTGTTCTTACGTAGGTTGGATACAGTAGTTAGCTGTAACTTTCTAATGAAATAAACCTAAACCTGCTACTCCACTCATTCTAATTAAAAACTTTGATTAAATTTGTACCAAATGAGAAACCAATTTCACTCCTCTGACATTTTTATATATGAATCAGAAACCAAGATATGTACAGTGAAAGGGTGATCTCAGATTTTACAGGCTAGAAATAGAAAAGGATCTTTTTTTGTTGAAAAAAAATAGCAACAATACATTTTTTAATGAGAAGCAGAAGAAGACAACTATTATTATTTATCACCAAAACAAAAGTAGTAAAGTGGTTTTGAAAGTCAAAGTATTGATCTAGGGCAGATTGTAAATAATTTCAGTTTCAACTTTCATCTGTTATTTCTAAAATATATTACTCCCAAGATAAATGTAAAAAAGACATGACACTAATGGTTTCTTGTATCTTTTACAAATGGTTCTCTGTCAATGATAAAATGCTGAAGCAGTGTGATTACAAATGTATACCATAAACAAGTCTCTTTTGCCCATGAAATCATTCAAATTCCTGCTGTTCCTTTGATCTTCGGTATTTGCATGTCGTTTTCATTTGCACATGAAATTCGAACAGATGACATTTGGTTAGGTCGGTAACAAGTTCCTCAACGATGTGTATTCAGTCCCAGCTTCTACACAGTAAAAAACACGAAGGACAAGATTTTGTTAATCAATGATATAAATAATGGTGCATATGTATTGTATTTCAATAATGGTAACTTGTTCCAGTATATCTCTGTTTTAATTTCAGTACCTTCCATATTCGCTTCTAGATGTTGCTAATGAATACGAGTCTGAGCAGGTCAGAGATAATATCAGGAGGGGAAGATTGAACACAACATTTATTCACAATGAGTTTTAATATGATGAAATGGATGTTGGACTTGTATATTTTCTAACCCTGTGGACTTGTGTACAGTGACAGTATTCTTCGCACGTGACTCGACTCAATTAATGCAAAATTTTCCACACTGATATCAATAATTATTTGTTGCTTCATTTAAATGGTCAGAATTAATAGCATGAAAATAATATGACAGGTTGTATAGTTTTCATGTTCACATTCTCAAAATAAAATTTTTGCTGTTTGTACCATTTCTGTCTAACTAAAATTGTTCTTTAATACAATTATGATTTCATTTGAGTTTGCCAGAGCCTAAACAAATGGTTTACAGAAACCAATATTTTATGGGATAGCAGATAATCACAGGAATATGGTGCTTTATAAAATATGACAGGATATCCAATAAGTGACTATCTTTTCAGGGTCATTAACTTTTACATGCTCTGAGAGTGAATACATTTACAAGTATAAATTGAATTTAAATTATTTATGATATTACCCACAGAAAACAATTGCAACAATGTCCTGTTTCAGCAAAGCTCTAGATAAGAATTGGGTATCTTATTTCTTGGTTTGTAACTAAACTGCTTTTTCAAGTTTGATTATGAACAATGCTAAACACAAATGTATGATACCAGACTAAATCCTAATCAAGCTGTAAATCATGCTTTTTTGTCCAATGATTTCGGGACAAGTTAACTGCAGTGTGCATTTGACTGTACAGCTCTGAGTTTAGTGTTCACACTGATCAAATACTATCATTTCATATGTGGAGGTGCATCCAGAACTTGTCCCATGAGCACATTTTATATTAATCGAACACATCAGCATAAAACATGGAGTGTTCTTAATGCAAGTTTAGCATAATTGGCAAATTTGGATAAAGTGCTTACAGTTTAGTAGATGTATGTAATTTTAACACAAAAAGAATATTTATGCTTTTCTGTTCATTTTGTTTTCATATAATACACTAAATATGCATCTTATAATAAGCTCATTTTCAGATTTCTGTATAAATTGTCAAAACTAATGAAAACAAGTCGTATAGTACGATCTACATTAATACTTATTTCATGCACAATCAAAGAGGTGTAAATTATTTATATATATTGTAAGCCAATTTGGAAATTATTCAAACTCCTGAAACTCACACTGAATGAGCACAAAGCAATATTCAGTTCATTGCATGACAAAATGTTTTTTTTTTTTTGTTTTTTTTTAATCAAAATACCACCAAAAAAATTTCAAGGGAAGGTCTTCTTTCAGCTGCATTGCATTGGGGATGCCTTGCAATAATACTGTGTGATGTCATGGTATGATATCACAATCTTTCACATGGAAAATCTGAAATGGGTTTAATTATGAAACATAAACTCGTGATTACCATGACTGACACACATTTTATTTAGGTACATAGATGTCTGGTTTGTAAAAACTGAAACAACAGTATCCATAATCTATAGATATGACAAAATAATTTGGAATGTATGGATTTAAAAATTCCAGGCAAACTACCGTATATACTAGCTTATAAGACAAGCCTAGCTGCAAAGACCCAGATTTGCCATTGCATAATGCATCAGATCTGGGTCTGTGCAGTTTGTTAGGAGTAATCAGAAGAACAAGCAACATAGACCCTGATCTACAGGTGCATTATGCTATGGTAGATCAGGATCTTTGTTTGCAGTTTTATTCGACTTATAAGTGAATATACATGGTACCTCCAATCTGCTAAATGTTTTAGTATAAATAAAAAAAATCTGTCATGAAGATTATAATTACTGTACAAAATCCTCAATATATATATATATATATATATATATATATATATATATATATATATATATATATGATTGTGAGATGAGCTCTTTCTTAACTTCATTTTGATTGAAAATTTACATGTGTTTCAACATGTATTAGTTATTAATGTATAGGATTTAACATCAATCATTTAAACATGTATAACTTGTATATAAGTAGTATTTTAACATATATTATTAAAGTGCAAGCAGTGGTGTAGCAAGAAATTCTGCCCCCTCCCCCATTTAATTCTGGATCTGGGGCATCCTCCCAATAAAAATCTGGTGGGAATTTTGCACACACACACACATACACACACACACAAACACACACACACACAGCATAGTTACGGGGGTCGCCTGGCTGGTTGCTATGGCACTGACCACAAGATTTGACAATAATACTTAAACATGTACAAAGTACATCATGTGCATCATAAACTTGACTAGATACTACAATGTGGGACTGGCTTAATATGCCTCTCCCTTCCTGAAGGTTCTTTATACTAGAAATATCTCACAAGGCTCTTTATACTAGAAATATCTCACAAGGCTCTTTATACTAGAAATATCTCCAAGGCTCTTTATACTAGAAATATCTCACAAGGCTCTTTATACTAGAAATATCTCACAAGGCTCTTTATACTAAAAATATCTCACAAGGCTGTTTATACTAGAAATATCTCTCAAGGCAGAATTGGTTCTGGATGTTATTTGGTAGACAATATATCAACCCAACTTGGATTAAATATGACATAAACCTTGCTTCTAATTGAATCGAACAAGGTTTCCAATTCAGCCTACTCGTAAATGAATACAAAAAGAAGCCAATTAAAAAGGATCATAACAAAATACTTTTAAAAACAAATTGATTTCTTGGAACTTGGAACCTGAGCAACCCTTCATATCAATGCACTATTAATCTCTTCATTTTTAACAGACACTAAATAATCTTGTATTCAGGCTAAGGGAGAAAACTTTTCATGACGGATTATCTATAAAATAAGTAATGATTAGTGATGTACACACCTTGAAGTAAAATCTTGTCTTTTACAATGGTGACTATCAGGTATATGGCAATTCAAATAATTTTTTTCACAAATTGACTGTTATATATGAACATGACGTACACAGGCATTTTGGGAACAAGTCAAAAATATGTCTTTGGTTGCTATTCAATGGAAATTTGAGAAATATTATGTAATAAAATACCTCAAAGTGTTCATATCAAAATTGTTCTTGTCTATATTATGTCTTGTCTTTAAGTGACGAAGGAGGTTGTCCCTTCTATTGAATTTAGCAGTACAGAGCTGGCAGGGTATGGTATAATCTAAATGAGTGTTAAGATGGCGTAGCAAAGTGGTTTTTGTTGAGAGTTGTCCTTTACAAAATGGGCAGGCATAGATATGTCCATGTTGATCTGAGTGATCCCCAATTTCCCTGGGATTGTTTAGCATTACATTACACAACAAGCATTTCACTGGGAAACTTGCTTCTTGGCTTTTCTGCCTTAAATTTGAATTGTCAAGAGGCAGAGAAGGTCCACTTGGGAATGTAGTTGCATGAAATATATTAGACTGTCGACCTTCCATTCTAAATTGGTCATTAACTCCAGTAACAACTCGACATGGTACAGCATCTGGATCATTTATAGACGGATCAATATCACTTGCAGGTTGTATACTGGTCCGAAGAGCTGAATGAAATTCAACCCAGTCACCAAAGTTCTGATACTCACTGTGGGAACTGGAAGAGCTTGTCTCATCTACATGGATGACTTCCTGTTTAATGAGAGTATTAATAGATGAGTCTAACTCCTGACCTGTCTTTATCCCAGATACCCGAGTCTCTTGATTGACTGTGCCTAACTCCTGACATGCCCTTATCCCATATACTGGAGTCGGTTGAGCAACTGTAGCTAACTCTTGACCTGTCCTCATACCATATGCTGGAGTCCCTTGAGCAACTGGGCTATGTGCTGGCAAAGGAGGTTGCCAACTTTGACCAGGTCTGATGCCATACTCTCCAGAAAATACTGCAACATTCACATTAGCACTTTTTTCTATCCCTCTAAATCCTGAAGGGGATTTACAATGCTGGTCTCCCTTGTTTCTTCCAAGACTACCCTGCTCTGAAACATCTTTCTGCTGTGATTTAATACTTGATGTGTAATTACAAAACTGAAGACCATCCAAATGAAGCACTGACTCGTGCTCCTTAAGTTCATCAAAGCTACTAAAGAGTCTAAAACATCTAATACATGAAAAATGTTCAACATCTGTAAATGTATTTTCTAAGGAAGAATTTATAAAAATACTAGCTTCTGTGGATGTAGAACTTGTACAATGTGTATTTTCATATGGAGAGTCATATGGGGTGGCATTCATTCGTGTTAACCCCACATTATTATTTGTACATGTATCATGTTCATCTGCATCCATTTTCTCTGTTTTCACTTCTATTGTTCCATATTCAGGCTGTTTTTCAATATCTTGTGGGACCTCTGCAGTGATACTATGGTCATTAGTAGTGTCCCTATCTTCCACTGGAGCATCATTTTTTGCCCCTTCACCATTATCCCAATTATCTTTAGCAATGTTATCCTCGTTTTCGATCTCTTGTTCCATAGAAATACATGGATTTAGATTTCCAGTCTGCATTTTGTCCCGATTGGTCCTGCCTTGCACAGTACTGCAAGCTCGTCTGAGACACTGTCTGGCAAACCAGGTTTTGCCACTGGATGGTTTAAACCTTCCTTTATCATGGCATTTGATGTGTCGTTTTAAGTTGTCCTTGCGGTTGAAAACAGTTCCACAAATATGACACATGTATACAATATTCTGAGCATGCTGAGCTGCATGACGACTTAGGCACTGTTTCTGAGAGAAGGATTTACGACATATTGCACACTGCATCTGCCCATGAAGGACTGAATGATCAACAACATCATAATGTGTTTTTAAAATACTATTACAAAACTGACAGACTAATTTTTTCTCTTGGTTTTTATCCGAATATTTAGTCAAATTCAGTGTGTACATCCCTTCTGAATCTGCTGTGAATACTTCAAAAGGATTTCTAGCACTATGACTGACACTGAACTGTGAAGGTTGTACTACATTAGGTTCATACTCAAAATGGCCAGTGACATGTGATTTGAAGGATGCAGAGCTTTTCCATGGAAAATTTGTATTACAAACTGGACACACAATTGCATTCTTTGGAGCTATATTTAAATGATCCTTGGAATGCTCTATAATGCTTTTCTCACTCTGCAGAAGTTTTCCACAAAATAAACACTGAAGATGATCTGATGTTGAGCCAGGTTTTTGACAACTCTCATTTTCACCACCTGCTAGATTTGTGGTTCTACCACCATCACCTGCTAGGGTTGTTCCTTTACTGCCATCACCTGCTAGGGTTGT
Source organism: Megalonaias nervosa (assembly GCA_016617855.1). Lineage (NCBI taxonomy): Eukaryota > Metazoa > Mollusca > Bivalvia > Unionida > Unionidae > Megalonaias > Megalonaias nervosa. The sequence continues at coordinate 25,395 of JAECUM010015221.1, read as the reverse complement.
TCCTCTAACGCTATCACCCACTGGAGTTGTGGATTTACTATGTTCCATATTCAATTCAAAGTGAGAGTTTGTATTTTCTATATTTTCTTCACTTAAATCAATCACTGCAGTTGTACTCGAAAGTACAGAATCTTGTCTTCCCTTCAAAACCTGTCTTTCACAGTCAAGATTTGAAAGATGACTTAGCTCAGGTACAGTTGAACTTTTCTGCTGTACTTTACCCCCCTCTAAAATGTCATGCATACTCTGCTCTGTGTTATTCTCAACATCGTCTGTTTCTGACAACCTTTCTTTGCAAATCTGATCTAAACTTGTCTTGGCTTTTTGCTGTGATTTGTGATGCCACATTTTTTCAGGGTTATGTATTTGGTCATGGTCAGTAATTAAAATGATATCATCCTGGATGTCCAAGTCTGTATTAATATTCTTAGATGGGACAGCCAAGTGTGGGAGCCAGAAACCTTGAACTGGGACAGTAGAAATTGTGGCAGGAACAACAGCTGGCATTCTCTTCTTCGAGGGAACTGGATATATACTATCCTTAACATCCTGACCTGGCTTTGACTTAAAATGACCTGCAAATAGTAAACAAAGAGACAAGATAAATCACTGAAACTAATACAAAGATCAAATAGACTGCATGCTGGAAATTTTAATAAAGTAATAGTCATACAAATATGATCATGTCGAAACAGGAGGGATAATCTTTGTGATAAAGTCAAAGTAGCTTGGTTTTCAATTTTTATTGTGGCATCTTTTGTCATTCTAAACTGGAGAGAACAGTTTAATTAACTGTGATAATCAATAATTAATATAGTATCATTAGAGGTGGTTTGATATCCATGCATTGATAAATTGCAATATTTTCTCTGCCAATAGTGTATCAGAATAAAAGCAAACTATACATTTTTGACAATAACAGATTTAAACTATATGAAGTAAATGGTGTATAAATTAACGTTTTCTTGTTTTCTTTGTCTCTAAATGATAAGGTCACTTGAACCATGTATAATCAAAGTATTGAGATTGTAGAACCTATCTTGAAAAATCACTCCTTGTGCCAGCAAATTATGGTCTCATGACAGGTAGTCCCAGACCAGGTCGTAACACTACATAATCAATAAATCTTTCTACCCAGAACCTGGTCTCTCATAGCAGAGGACATTTCAGACAAGTTTTACTTTAAATGAGTTAAATGGGGTGAACATATATTGGAGATGTAAATAATTATGTTCTTTTCTGTATGATTATAAATAAAACAAGAGTACCTAAAGAGGACTGATACTATACTGTCTGAAAAGAATTTCTGGGCATTCAAGATAAGACCATATCTTTTTTAACTGCAAAGTGTTGGAACCATCTCAGATATTCTTGAGTGATAAAAATTTAAAACTTTGCCACTGTGAAAGCCAGTTTGGATGCAAGATTGGCACCATTTTCAATTTGTATGAAAGAGACACCATTAGGATACTTCTGGTGAAAACCTCATTTTCATATAACCAATAAACCATCCATTCCACAATGATTTTCAGTATGTTTATTTGTGGCAGCCATATCTGAGGTCAGATTGGCACCATTTCAAGCAGGAACAATGACATAACATAATTAGTAAAAACTGGTGAGAACCTTATGCCGTTATAACTTTCCATATTGAGGTAGTAGCAATAAGAAGATTTTCAATCTGGCTTCCATGGTGGCCATGCTGGATGTCAGATCTTCACCATTTTCATCTAGTACCATCATAAGAAATCTAGTGAAAACCCAGTGTTGACATGACTTGCCTTCTAAGAGGACTAGTGGTAAGATTTTCAAGATGATCCAATTTTTATTTAACACTAACAAGACATCCTAAGAAGTCTTTTTGGTGAACCCCACATACTGATATCACTTTCTATTCATCAGGAGAAGCAATGACAAGATGATGTGGTAGCTATAACTATACTGGATGTCAGATTGGTAGTTTTCATTTAGGACAAGACATCATAAGAAGTCTTCTAGTGAAAACCTAGTATTGATATGACAATCCATTCTGGTGGTATAGCAATAACAAGATTTTCAAGATGGCCAATATACTGGCCATTTTGGATGTCCAGATGACATGATTTCATTTTGGACTAACCAGACACCATAAGTAGTCTTCTGATGACCGATATGACTTTCAATTCAGGAGCAGTATCAATAAGATTTTCAAGATGGTTGTCATGGTGGCCATGCTAGATGTCAGATTAGCACCATTCTCATCTTGGACCAAGACATCAACAAAAAAAAAATCTTAAAGCTAAATGCCCCAACTTTGCTAGCCTAGATTCCGATAACCCTATCTACACCTTGGCATACTGAGCAGATATTTTTGAGCTTCGGGTCTGTGAATTTCATTGGATGCAGCAGCAAGCCACCGCATCCAATCAAAATTAAGTTGCTCAAATTTGAACACCATATGTGATTGAGACAAGGGGAGCACACAAACTTGAATGGATTGATAAATGAGCACTTTTCCAGTGCCGGTCCGTGTTTGCACAAATACCTTTCACTCAAATAGATATGTAATGGCTTCCCTCTGATACATAGTCATACTATGGATGTAAACCTTCAAAGTATCCTTTTTAGGTCAATTGCCACCACCGTTTTCGGCCGATGTATGATGCACCATGCTACTGGTTAGCTGGAATTACATACTAAGGGAGGCAACACATGAAATCCAACAGATGTCCCCAGGACAAAGCACCAATATAGCTATTCGATCCGCCAAGGTGTAGACCGGGTTATCGGAACCTTAGCTAGCGAAGATGAAAAACCCCCAAGTTAACAAGATCATCAATTCTGGAGGAGTAGTGATAAGATTCTCCAGATGACCACTCTTACGGCCATATTGATGTCCAAGAGGAACCATTTTTTTTTAAGAACCAACTAGACATAATGAAAAATCTTTGTAGTCAAAACCCCATGTTAGTATAATCACCCACTTCGAAGAAGTACAGTTGCAATAACAATATTTTCAAAATGGATGCTGTGGTGTCCATAATGGCTGTCTGAGCTTTATTTTCATTTAGTTTAAAATCGCCTGGACAGCAGTTTCAACAGATTTGTAAGGTCCCAGTGTCTTTTGGTGAAATTCTCCACTCTCCACCCATCACCATACTCACCTTATGAAGCTTATATCATATAGCATGACCTCATCTTTTTCCTTACAACCACTCCACACTCCACATTAGAAATGACCCACAGCTGTGTCGTGTGTGAAGCACAATTCAAACATTGTCAATCTCTACAGCAACATATAAATATTTTAGATACTGGTTTCAAAGTAAGTTTTGTGATTCAAAGATTAGTTATTTTGTTTGCAACATGATAATAATTTATTTTAATTGTTTAATAGATAATTTGAGAGAATTGTCTAGCCACTTTGTTTACCCCTATTTTTTCATGTATTTTAAAACATTTTAAAATATTTTTTTTAGTCCAAATGCTATTTAAATTGAATCCCCACTGCATTAAACAATGTCATTTGAATCTTGATCAGCGCCACCAAAGAGAACTGAAGCACCAAGCCAGGGGTGGAGGTGCATTTTACAGAGTTTGAGGAATTTAAATCTGAGAGTTATGTGTCGTCCAGCTCAAATTTGCTACAGCCATGATTCTGGATGCATGAAATATCAATGTAATTTGAATATAGTGCACTACCTACAAACAGGAGGTTATAATACTTACGGCCCACCATAAACCAAAAAAAGCATCCGCACTGGTGGCAAGTGGGATTATAAACCCCACACTGACAAGCACGGTGATCAGTTGAACCAATGAATCAAGAACTTTTCCCTCTGATGAGTTACAAAGATAATAAAACTGCTAAGGGACCAGGGTGACTAGGCCATTCCAGCAGATGGAAGAGAATATCTCCATATTTTTTCAGGCAGCACCTTCATAATTTTCATTTAGGACCAACCAGACTTTGGGATGAATGATAAAGTTTCATGGCAATCCTCCATACTGTTTAGCAAATGTAGCGTAACAAATGGATGGACAAACACCCCAAGGTGGATATAAAAAATAAATGATTACCCGCCATACCATAAGCTTTATCTCTTAAGAAAAGTGATTAAAAACTTTATAAAATATTTTGAGAAGTATTTAAGCATTTCCTACTGAAATGACTTTGTATTGTTTGAAGCACTGCACAGAGGCAGAGACATCTATAACAGATTCTCAACTCCCCCAATGCATCTGTACAATCACAAGCCAGCCTTTTCCTTTGAAAATGTAGGTACTGTCAAGATGAGTGTTTCGGTCAATTTCTGTTATTGCTTGGATGGTGGCCAATGAATTGGTTAAGTAAATATCTCGTGACTATGCTAATAAACTGGTTATGACACTTTAGCCAGCTGTTTTAACAGCAACCCTTTTCTCAATCAATGACATTATTAAGACACAAATTTGCCATGAGTCCATTTGAACAATAATATTAAGCCAGTTGATAAAAGTTTGGAGGATACATTATGGTACTGTTCCTCACATCCAAATCAAATATTTCATTATCATTAGACTGAGGGGTGATATTTCAAATGAGTGGAAAAACTCACCAGAAATGTCTTACCCTTCTGAGTGAAGTGCTCAAATTAATACATTTATGCAGCATTTTTTTCTTTAACTTGTTAATGAAATTATTGGCAAAAAAACAACTTTTGCCAATGGGACATGTTTGATTGTTGGAACGGCAGCTAGAGTTATTTCACAGACAGAATTGGATACTGTTACTTAGACCATAGATACTGCCCTAGAATTTACTTTAAATTTTCCCAAATATTATGCAGTGCCGAAAAATTATCTTGCCATTAAAATGGCATCATATACGACTTGATTCAGTACATGAAGAACTGTATAAAATAAAGAAATTGGTTTATTTACCAGTTGTAACAGTACATTGGTTATTTTTTCAAACTCCATCCTGAAACACACTTACAATATGGCCACTCCTATTGTGCTCTCAATAACTCACCATTATATGATGTCAACAATAGTCTTTGTCCAGTTGTCAATCTCTGTGCAATAGACAGCTCAGAGAGAAACTGCCATATTAAGTGAGGTAACCACTTGAATACTTGTGTCCTGTAAGTTTTAGAATTTGAGTTTTGCCCCTTGACAACTCGACAGACTTTTCAAGGACAAATGGTCAGAAGAACTAAATATATGAAGTGCTTTATTATTAGAAACACAAATTATTCTTAGTAACAGGCATCATGCCATTGGTTTTAAGGGATAGGCCCTGATTTAAAAAAACATATCCGCAACAACAACTAACCTTTAATATCATACTCTAACACCTGTTTAGATAACCTGATCATATAAAATTTTACTGTTAGACTTGACCACAAATGTATCCATTAAGTGTAATGCATTCTCAAGGTAGCAAGTGTGCTTGCTGTCAATTAATAATTAATTTTTACAAGAATTTGTTGTAGTTGTTGTTGTAGGGTTTAACGCCATTTTTCAGCACAAAGATAAGATATACATGGCGGCCAGTATACAAAGTGGAGGAAAAACCCGGGAAAACCCTGGAAAGAACCACCGACCCACGAGAAGCTACTGGCAAGCTTTCTCACATACCCACATTGGCCAAACCTGAGACTCGAACCCCCACAGACAGAGGTGAGGTGGCAGTGATCCGTAATGGTGAGTGCTTTAGACCACTCACCACTCGGGGCTCCTTTTACAAGAAATAAACAGTCTGAGAAAAACTTGAGAAGCAATTAAGATCGATACTAAAATTGAAGCAACATCAAATCCAGAAATACAAATAACACATTTTTGAGTACATTTAGTAGTTACACGTATCAATGTGTTCTTATTTATTACAACATTTTATACCTACTTTGAATACTTTTAGTGATCGACGAATTCAAAGTGTTTTGGGTAACAGTGAAAATGATTCTATTTGTGCAAGTTTTCTCATAGAGAGCAAAGTCTCATTATTGGGACTCCTATTTTAAGGGATGGGACCCCAAGACATTTTTCAGTTGGGAGTCCTGGAGTCCAACTTTTAAAATCTTAAGGAGAATCCTGAGATCTGGTTGCATGATATACTGTGTCTGCTACATTCCTTCTCTTTTGATTTGCCCTATATCATGTAACAAGACACAAACATTATGTAACATGCAAAAAAGGAAGCAAGAAGCTACTATGGAGGCTGAAACTCGGGTCTGCATTGCTCTTGGGCATAAATATTACTTAACTGCAAGGTCCAAATCATTTCATCTATGATACACTCAACCAAAGTTCCAATTTGGAAATTAACTGTGCAAACCTTCAATTTTACTATTTCCAATACAATGGCTGCTATAAGGGATTGTATTAATAATTAAAATAATTCTGTTCTGTGAAGTGATTGGGGCATACAAAGATTTTCAATCAATTTTGGCACAAAAATACCCACCAGTTCAGACATTAACTTGAAACTGGATTGTCTCAGTAGGTGACAAGACCAAGAACATGTCAAACTGCACATTTTATAATTGCAGGGCTTCGAAAATATTCAGCTGGATACTTTGAACTTTAACTTCTACTGAATCTGCTCAAAATGCCACTTGTCTGATAAGGCAAACATCCTGAAAAACTTACTTGCTCTTCCTCAGCCATCTTTTCATAAAATCCAAATGGACAAATGGAATGTTCAAGCTCTATGAACCATGTCACCTCTTTTCTTATAGAGTCATCCAACATGGATGCAATCCATCATCCCAGTTTTTATCACAGACTATTGGAAACTTCATTTAATCACACCATGGCATGCTTTTCCAAGTAATTACTGAGCAAACTTACTGTATAGCTACCTTTTATTCCGATAAACCATGATTATTACAAACAGAATTGCTAATGAACATAACTGTTGTGGCATATGAACGTAACTGGGGGCACAAAGCTAACATTCTAATGTCCAAAAACAATATTTTAGGAGTATTATCAGGGTAAAGTAATTCTGTTCCCATTTTTAAGACAGAATACAAGTTGCATGCTTTGAAGCAAAGGATCTGCTTTCAAATCTTCACAGTGGCTGGGCATGTGGGTCCGTACCACTAGTCTGTAGGTCTAGTTGTATGGACCTATATGCCTAGCCTATACAACAGCTATACGCTTGGTGTGCATGTGTCACTTACATACATTTGGATATTCTACATAGAAGATAATTATATATTTCTGAATAAAATTCATTTCCAATATAATTTTTCATTGTATATAAAATGAAAGTTTACAGGAAATTATTATTTATTATCAACTACATACCAGTTATGTTTCAGCATGGTGAAAGATGATGATAATGCAGAATTCTATATAATTTATGGACCATCAGCAAAATCAGCATCACTTGAGGGCATGACTAATGCATCATATCACTGGGAACTGACCAATGTGTGGGAAAGTTACGACACATTGCTTTTCCCTTGGAGCGATGCTGCTTTCCATGCACATGTCAGCAATTCAAATCTGGGTAATAGCACCCAGATACCCAGTTATGTTCTGCTAGAAATTAATACCAAAAAAGTTAAGGTTCTGAAGGATTTAATGCATACCTATCAACTTTTCAAAAGCTGGGAGACAGAATAAGAAAAGGGGGAGACTGGGACCTAAAATCTGACTGTTTTCACTGCATTTTAAGTGTCGTTTTCACTACATATTGACCAATATTCCAGTCCAATATGCGTGAAATTGTCAAAGGATGCCTTGTTTCTCCCTGTGACACGAACTGCACTTTAACTAATGGCTAGACTTAAGTAAACAAGCAAGAAAGCCAGTGTGACTAATTAACAGTTAATCTTTATCATTAAAAAAACATCTTGTGGAAAGGACTGCTTCTCTGACATGCTTCAAAGAAACCATTTACTAGAATGTGTATATATAAGCACCAGCAATTGATTGGCAAATAAACAATGCCCTATTTTGTTATCACTAACGGTACCCAAAACATGTGTGAATTAAATATAACAGTTCAACTGCTCAGTCTCAAGCTACGGTACATGTGGCAGATATTTTTCCCATGTTTTATATTCTACCTTATTTCATTATTGTCAACTCGTAAGGCATTTTAACATTGTTTACTAAATAACATATTTATTTTGAATTAGTTTTTTGATGGCACATATGCTGTATGGTATGTTTTTTCATTCCTTACTTTAATTTAGTGATACACGTAGTAATTAATGTTTGCATATATGATACAATTATGTCAGGTGTTCACTCATGTCAGTTTCTTTGGAGGGAATGGAGATATTATTCTGTTTGTAGAAAAAATTACACATTATTCAGTGATCATTCTTGGGATTGAAACTAATTGCTGACAATTTTACTGTTGTGGTTTATTTTTTTATTTAGTATTGTTGTAGGTGTAACAAGAATTAATAAATTTATGTGAATAATGTTTAAGCTTAACCATTCTATTTACAAAAGAAAAAAAATCTTTCTGTAGTGTGATAATATTTATTTCATTGCAACAATATACACAGGTGATAAAACAGAACATGGCTTCTGTGGATTGCATTTATCTATGTAGGATTTTTTCAGGAGAAATGAAAATCGACCGACATAATATAGTAACTCGGGGGCATGCTACTGGGTGAGGTGGGTGACCAAGTCACCTATAAAGTGTAAACTTCGCCTTCTTCCATTAGGAAAGCGAAAATGACTTCGCCCTGTGATTTCTTTAGAGAACATTGAATAACTGTCCTTTTTGAGATGCTCCCTCACCTTGGCCAGGTTAGTTCCATGTTATTGCTCAAAGCGAAATGTAGGCTTCAAGCCATCAAATAGTTGGTGTTGATATCAATTGCACAGACAAAGAAACTTTTTGCACATTCAGTCATGTGTTTTGATAGCTGATTTACTATTAACCTTTTCCAAAGTTAGCAACTATTACTTCCTGATTTCTGCAGTTATCCGTTGATGATAAAAGCATACAAACTTGTGTTTCAAAACTTACACTTATGTAAATAGCAATTTGTATTTTAAGAACAGAATCGGTAATACATGTATGTATATTTTAACTGCCATGTGTGCATTTTTTTCTTCATAAAAATCAGTTTGGAACTGTAAGTGAACCTGTCATGGGGAAATAATGGCAGACATTGCACTTCATTAGATTGTCTCTTTTCATAAATCATTGGGCAAATATATTCAGGATAACATACAATTCATAGAAAGCAAAGTATAAATATTACATTACTGAAGATTTAGCTTTAAATGCTATTAATGAGGTCAGAAACATACGGAACAATGCTATTTTGTGGAATTCTCGAGACGCTGTAAGGTCAAGGTTGTATTCTGAGTTCACTCATTTTTTTGAAAATACCAACCACCCTCCCCCCACCAAAAAAATGCAGCAAAGCAAATACTATTTAACCAATGCCCAATGTTAGACCATGTATGTAGACATATAATAAAACCTTATATTTGCAATCCTATCAATGGACTGTTTGTAACGAAGCTATAAAGTGAGTGGTTACATTAAGAAAACCTCTACATAGGTCTCGGAAACACTTATGCGTATCTGGATGCAAACTTTTGATCTGGGATGCAGAAAATCACCCAAGCAGGAGTCCTTCATACGCATGCAAATAGCAGGGCGGCAAAATTCAAAGACTTGCCAGTCCTACTTCAGCCACTCACTGAGTGGGAGAATGTGTTGATTGATTCATCGTTTTAGCTGTGCTCATATATACAATGACATAATTCAGTGGATAAAGACCTCCAGATGTGCCTGCTGTGTTATACATCAAAAGAACATGATGAAATAGCTGGGCGGCAAGTTCAAAGGCTTCAACTAGCAGCTTGGGTGGGAAAACGTGCTGATATTTACAATGACTGAATTCGGAGGCAGAAAGACCCCGAGATGTACATGTGGTTATTATAAGAGTACATCAGAACTTTAGCTTCCACTGTTGTGTACATTTCTGACTGTAGCCAAATAAATAGTGCATGCGACCTCGAAATCAAGACACATCAAGACTTGGACAAAACGTTGTTTGCAAATTTGGATAAGTATTTTGGGGCTTAAACGACAAACTGACAAAGATTTTAATGAGATTCAGAAAAGTGCTAAAGTTGCTAGAACTGATAGTTTGGATGGGATAGTAGCCAAGTGTAAGAAATTGTGTGATGCCTGGTTTAGTGTTTGGAATAAGACCATTCGTTGGATTGACAAAATTCAGTCTCACCCTGAAGGACAAACAAGAGTTACACCACTGTCGGGTTATTCTGTGCCTCTAAGGTCACCAATATTGGCACAAAACGCATACCGAATTCAACCGATTGACGAAAATAAAATTCTGCAATGCTTACTACTTGAAAAGCGGCAATTGTCACCAGAATATTCTGTTCAAAATAATACTGATTTTGGACAAACGGGACACCACCCCTATGTTTTCATGACTTGTGATATGGCGGCCTATTCTGCACATGGCTTTGAAAAGATGTAATGTTTATGCATCAGGCTATAGAAATGAAATACATTACTTTGGAATCTTTCTGTCAGCATTTCAGCTAATGATCTAGGTCATGTTTATAGCTGGTTTTACAGAATTCAATGTATCAATGCCACTAAATGGCAAGAGCTATTAAGCAAACTAAACTGATCTGGTAAAAAATTAGTAAAAGTTCATTAGTTTATAAAAAAAAAATAAGCTATTATGTTGAAGAAAAACAATAATGAATATGATATAATGTCTTTACAACGTCTCATTTATGGGCAAAAATTACTGTAGAATTTAGAAACAGACTAGTTGCCCGGGATTTTCTTCAGAATCTGTCAGAGATGCAAGTTGACAAAATGGATAGCAGATGATAAAGTAGGTGTGGGACAACTCCTTGCAAAATTAGTAACTTGGACTAAGATACAGCATTGTTCTAAGGTAAACAATTCTATCATTTAAATAATGTAGTTGTATGATTCTGAAAGATAAATATTAAATAGGTTTTTCTGGGTTACAAGTTCAAGAAGGTCATGGTTTGGGTCTTCATGTTGACATTTTAGAAATAACATTTTTATACTCATTTAGAATATAAATGTGGGTTATTTTTGTACACTTTATGAATATCACTTTCCTTAATTAAAGGACAATCGTTCTTTCTTAATACAAATTGGATTTTCAACCAAAACAACACGTGATCCAATGTTTACAGAAATGACATATCAATGTGCAGAATTACCAGATGCGCAGAATAGGCTGACACAGTTGTACATGTCAATGTTATAAAGAAAGTGGAAATTAAACTCAATGGCAACCAACAGTTCTTCTAATCTGCAAAGTTCAACATTTTCTGGAAGGGGACTGCAACTTTTGCTGGTGGGACTCCTATTTTTACCAAAATGGGAGTCCTGGACTCCTAGTTTTAAAATCCTAACAAGACCTCTGCCCTTTCTAAAAATAGATGCACTTGCATGATAGCTGTGTCAATTTGGTTCAAAAAAGGGTTTACTTCATTCATATACTGACTTTAATTCTTCAATATCTTGTCCATGAACAGTTATGGTAAAGTTTTATCAGCAACAAAGAAATTAGGAGGAACAGTATGATCTGAAAGATGTGTGCATTTGCTCTTATGTACATGGTACAGGGGTTGTTTCAAACAGATTTAGAAATCTTTTCAACTGCCATTTTATTATAACTGTTAGAAAGTAAAAAGAAAAACTCTTGATTAAGGGTAGCTGATTAAGCATTTCTACTAACTTGCAATTACAAATACTGTAATCTAGTTACTCAGTTAAATTTCATTACAATGTATAGCTTCTGTTGTTCTCTTTTTAAGTCATATTGCCAAAATACACTGCATATGAATATGATAGTTTTTAAACATGCACATAATGTGTTTATAATATAGATAGAACTCAGAAAATCTTCTACTTGAAAATAAATTATTGCTTAAAACCAATGTTAAATGCAGACATGCATACTGGGAAATATTGGGCATAATGCCAATAAGAGAATGAAATCCCACTGAATGAAATACTATCCTCTCATTGGTTAAAAGAAAATGATGTCATGCATTTATTTATAACTTATTTTCAGTTGGCTGATGAGAAGGCAGTATTCCATTCAGCATGTTTTTGCACATTTAGCAGGCGTGATCATGGCCATGTCAAGCAGTAGCATGGGAAAATGGTCTGGTTCTATAAAGGTATGACAGTAAGCCAGACTTTGGATAGGCATACAAAGCTGCATGCCTGAGCTAAACATTGGTACCAAATTTATTATGCTATGCGAAATGTAGCTTGAAATATCAGCACTGATTCTTAAATAGGTCACGTGAAAAAAGAGAGAAGTGTCCTCCCTTGTATTATTTTATACTAATGTATGACCAACAGTTAAATTGTGAGCTACAATACAAGCCCCTGTGGTCTATATGCCATGATAATTTGTCTCTTGTCCATCCACCTGCTAACTTCTTTAATAACTGAGATACATAAAATCGTTTATAAAAGAAATGTTATCATTAAATAATGATACATTTAAACCATTAATTTGTATCAAATTAAACATATGAATGACTGACATATAGGCTATGCATATGGGTTCTTTTGACTAGTCCAACAGGCTAGTGATACAGATCTCTATGCCTATAGTTAGTCCTACAATGCAAGACCCATCACCTGATATTTTTGTTCTGGGAGGTGATGGGTCTTACTGCCTAACTAACGGTGCTGTGTAGCATGTTGTGATGTCGACTAATAACTGCGTAACAACAGTCAAATTTTCAGGAATATCACACACAACTGGCAACCAATAACAACGCTTTTCTACAAAGTAAAGTTATAATGTTTTTATCAGACTTTACTTACCCTGATGTCTTTTCTCTAATAAATTCAAATTCTCACAAAAGAAATGGACCTGTTTTCAAGTTTCGTTGGCCTACATTTCTGTTGGCTGGAAAGCGATGAAAGCTGGGAATGCCGAAATCGGGTTAAATTGAAATATTACTCTTTAACGAAACAAATAAAACTATATTATGCCTATTGGACCTGTAAGCAACGTTTTGTTTTATTCAAGAAACATATCCCCCACATGAACCTACTTGAACATACTTCGGCGTACCTCGACTACCGTCGCATTGCAACAAATTCAAATATATGTCAATGGAGCATGAAAATGTGTCCATTTGCTAGTGTCATATTTTGATTCCACCAGGATAAAGACAGCACAGTAAGTATATTAATTACACATAAATTAGTGGAAGAGTGTCAATATAGGCTACCAAGTGTGTGAAATATTCCTGAAACTTTAACTACTCATTCCGATGTCAACCGACATCGGAACACGCTATACAAGGCTGTTATTTGGGTAGTAAGACACAGCACTAAAACAAAAACAACATATGCTATGTCTTACATTGTAGGACTAGCCTACAGTATTCACTTATCCGCCAATCTGCACTCCCCTATTGATTTTTAAAACAGAAAGCATCATGGATATAAAAATGCACAAAGCTTAGTTGTTTCATTCATCAATTTATAATTACTAACCTGATTGTCACTGAGTGGTCCCTATCATTATCATCTTGTTTGCGTATTAAACAGAATGCTGTCATTGTATACAATTGGATAAGACTTCTCATTGTACTTTCTGGTTTCTAGAACAGCCCATTTTCTGTAACTGTCAGCTGCATCAAATATTTTCAATGTCAAATTTTAAAAGTTTGAAAAAGAATTAAACAAAAGAAAAATTGTAACTTTTAAATACATGTGTTCTAAGTGATGTAACTCCCAAAGTTATGGAAAATTAAGGAATTATTTAAATCTTTTCGATGACGGTAAACTAAATCACATATACTGTCTGTAAAATAAAGATTGGCTCATGCTAATACAGCACCGTGTTAAGTTTAAAAATTAAAACCTGATGATTAAAATAACTAGATTTTGTGCATTTTGTTGTCACTTATGCTTTTCGTTTTCAAAAACGGTTCGTGGCGGGGGGTGGGTGGGTGGGGCGCATAAACAAACCGGAGAATAAGCAAATACCATAGCCACTACCTTTAATCTTCGGCAGCACTAGTCCTACAATGTAAGACGTATCACATGTTATTTATGTTTTAGTGCTTATCCGAGTCGAAGTCTTACATGTAGGACTACGACAGCACTGCTGCTTGCTTCAAGTGAAAACATTATGACACCCTAAGTTATGTTCCTTCTTGGAATATCAAGAATCGGACCTGTCGATGGCAAGCTGCCTTCCACATCCTCGCTTGGCTGAAACAGCAGTATTGATACAGCTGCCACAATTTTCTTCATGTCGAGCCTACGCGAATATATTGGGCTGTTACCATCAAGCTTGTAACGGCTAATGACGACAAGTTCTCCATCTCCTTCTTCATACTCTATCGTCGCCTTGTCATATGAACCCATCTTTAGTCCTTAAAGTTATACCACTTCCTTGTATATGTGCAAATAAAACATGAAATGCCAGAATTTGTGTCTGTTTGAGTTAAGCAGAATATCAACTTCCTGTATTCGTTCCGTACAATTGGCCGACAAGTAGGAGTAAGCCATTTCTAGAGAAATTCCTCGCAACAACTTGGAATTCCAAATTGTTGCGCTGTTTCTCGAGAAATAGCATGGTCGAGTTTTCTGCTTTTGTTTCCATCTCCGACATTCTTCTTCTACTAATAATGTGCTGGATTCCTCTGGAACATACTTGCACAAAGTGTGAACTATCTATATGTGGTGGGAGGTCCAAGTGCAGCTAAACAGAGGTTAAAAATATCCCTGGACATTATCTTTGAGTTTAAATTCCTAGCACTTATTCCAGATATCAAATTATTTCATATTTGTTTCCTATATTTATTTATGTATCCAATCTCATTTGTCTGTTTTATCGCAAAAGTTTTAAAAAATCTTTTGATTGCAATTGCATGTAAAATATACATTTAATTAATAACATATTTAAATTTTGATATATTTTTCTTTGTTTATTTTTTAATCAGTAAATTCACTCAATTAATTATATTTAACAATTAATATTTTTATTGCATTGTTACATTTAGGGGCTTAAACTAGTAACTAGACAAGGTAAAACCCAATGAGCATTCAAGTTTACAAAATATAAATTTAATTTCCCTAAATAGAAAATCAAAAAAGTGAAAGAATTGAAAATAACATACAGTGTATGAATTCCTAGAATATTATCCTAAATTGTTCTATCAGTTTCACATTAATCTAGAAACAATTTAAAGGTACTCTGAATGAATGTTCTAATGTGCTTATGTGCTAGCACCACTGAAGAATCACAGTTCTAAATCTAAAAGTTTTTATTTCAAGGTAAATTCCATGATAGTAGAATATTCCACATTTTCTTGAAAGTTTCACTTAATCTGGCAGAATTATGTAATGTTCAAGTCCTTGAATAATTTTACATAATCCTCAAGGTACTGTCTGTTGTAGAATAAATGTGTTCCACATTTAGAAGGTGATCCAAGGTGTCTTTATATTTCATTCAGTATATATCAATAGACATGCCAAGATGTATGATGAACAATCTCTCTCTTCATCAACCCATGCCCCCCTACAACACACACATACAATATGATGCCTTTATAGGCAATGGAATACTCATCGCAATCTGAGTGAAGAGGATAAGACAATTTGGAAAATAATTATATTTAATACTGTTCTAAAACTGTTACGAGTCTATGCTCTTAAAATAAGTAACAGAAAAGAGCGAAGACAACAAGCTTTGTAAAATTTAACAAATAATTTATTTCCCTAGAACACAAAGTGAAAAAAGAGAAAAAAAGAACTTACGATATTGCAAATTAAATCCAAAAATAATCCAAGAATTAAAGATGCAAGTCCTAGTAATAAAAAGTCCTGACTAAAACTCAGTTCAAGTCCCAAAGAAATCCAAAATGGAAGGTGATGATGTGTCTGTTATAGCCTACGAAGTACTGATGTGTCAACAGTCTCTTGTTGAAGCACAGAAATATTATTTCAGGTTTGAATTCAGTATAAATTCCAATGAATGTCCTTATCCAAGAATTTTATCAGAGCACTTTTGTATTTCCCGAGAAAACAATCACATGAATTCAATAATCTGAAGAAAATAAAATTCAACCCAAACTGGTCACAACATAATACAGCTTAAAGTGCTAGATGTTAAAGCACAGCTGTAAAATCCTTACAGTCATAAGATAATATAGTTCTCTGCTTGATCTCAGGTCATAATTTGCATTTTCTGAAAACAACCATTACCTAATGGAAAATAACCTTCTAGAATGATCTGATGGACCTTGTTTATTTACAATACAATAGTATACAAAATTCACTTAGGAATCTCCAAAATCCTGACCCTGATTAACATATTTATGCCTTCTTGTTTACCTGAATAATAATCCTGATAATAAACTCATACACATAATGAAGCTATTATTAGTTGTTTACATGAATAAAAAAAAAAAGTCAATCAGGTCAAACAGAAATGAACTCAATTTTGGACAGGGTCAAGTCCAGCAAACAATGTTACATTACAATAACATGTAATGAAATAAAAAAAAAATTAAACTAGCAGAAAATTAAATTAAATATACATAACAAAACAAAAATTAAATATTGTGTCATTTGGATAGAATGCAACCAACAGCACACATCAACAAAGTGACTCTATTAAATGAATTTAATTCTTTGAAGATATAATAAAAAAATTTAATACACTTTTTCACTTTTTGCCTGATTTATGTCAGGAAATGACACCAGATGAATTTTTTTTTTTTTTAACTAAGTAGATTTGGAAGCAACTCCTTGATAAACATTATGATGGCCATATCTTGGAAACAAATAAAGTTGTATCACTTGAGTTCAAAAAAGGAAAAAGGACAAATGAGTGAAACTGTTTATGAAATCTGTTTTGCCCATTCTGAGCAAAAAACAGTGAATAATGTTATTCACTTAATAATAGTTAATAGCTATTGTCTCATTCCTATGACTGGATTGACTTAATAATAATTGGCAATATCCATTATCTCATTTATATGATTGGATTGACTTAATAATAATAGATAATAGCCATTATCTTATTCCTGTGACTGGACTGACTTAATAATAATAGGTAATAGCCATTATCTCATTCCTATGACTGGATTGACTTAATAATAATTGGCAATTGCCATTATCTTATTCCTGTGACTGGACTGACTTAATAATAATAGGTAATAGCCATTATCTCATTCCTATGATTGGATTGACTTAATAATAATAAGTAATAGCCATTATCTCATTCCTATGCCTGGATGCACTTAATAATAGGCAATAGCCATTATCTCATTCCTATGCCTGGACGGACTTAATAATAGGCAATAACCATTATCTCATTCCTATGCCAGGATGGACTTAATAATAGGCAATAACCATTATCTCATTCCTATGCCTGGACGGACTTAATAATAGGCAATAACCATTATCTCATTCCTATGCCTGGATGGACTTAATAATAGGCAATAACCATTATCTCATTCCTATGCCTGGATGGACTTAATAATAGGCAATAACCATTATCTCATTCCTATGCCTGGACGAGCCTTGTTAATGAACATGATTTGCTTGTACAAAAACTTTTTAAAAAATTTAAAAGTATGGCATGAGCAATACTTTAACATGAGTCACTGGAGGACCACACGATTAATGTGTGTGTGTGTGTGTGTGTGTGTGTGTGTGTGTGTGTGTGTGTGTGTGTGTGTGTGTGTGTGTGTGTGTGTGTGTGTGTGTGTGTGTGTGTTTTAATATCCACATTACTTTCAAACAGTATTAAACAGAAAGATGCTAAAAACAGCTTGAGCTTTTATGTTGATGTTAATGTTCAACAACCTGTATCTTATCTCAACTTAAGCTTCACTACTGATATTTTTGTCTTTTGCCTCCTCAGCTCCACTGGTACTTTGTCAATAGAAGCACACAGATCATAAAGTCTCATTCAAAGCAGCAAGATGTAATAAGGAATGACATTTTTTATTTGGCATAAGCTTTGACATATGATATATATTGAAGCTGCTCATGTTTTGTGCATCCCTTTCTTTCTTCCTAAGAAGTTAATGATTGTTATGAATACTAAAAATAGTAATAATAATTCCTCTTCCTGGCATACTAACATATGCCATTTTTGATGTATTGTCCAGTTTTGATTAGTTACCCAGTTTTGATGTGTTACGGTGAAATATAGTCCAAGATATTGATGTGTTACAGTGAATATGGTCCAAGATATTGATGTGTTATGGTGAAATATTGCCCAAGATATTGATGTGTTATGATGAAATATGGTCCAAGATATTGATGTGTTACAGTGAAATATGGTCCAAAATATTGATGTGTTATGGTGAAATATGGCCCAAGATATTGATGTATTATGGTCAAATATATCCCAAGATATTGATGTGTTACAGTGAAATATGGTCTAAGATATTGATGTGTTATGGTGAAATATGGCCCAAGATACTGATGTGTTATGGTGAAATATGGCCCAAGATATTGATGTGTTATGGTGAAATATACCCCAAGATACTGATGTGTTATGGTGAAATATGGCCCAAGATATTGATGTTACAGTGAATATGGTCCAAGATATTGATGTGTTATGGTGAAATATGACCCAAGATATTGATGTGTTATGGTGAAATATGGCCTAAGATATTGATGTGTTATTGTGAAATATGGTCCAAGATATTGATGTGTTATGGTGAAAAATGGCCCAAGATATTGATGTGTTATGGTGAAATATGATCCAAGATATTGATGTGTTATGGTGAAATATGGCCCAAGATATTGATGTGTTATTGTGAAATATGGTCCAAGATATTGATGTGTTATGGTGAAATATGGTCCAAGATATTGATGTGTTATGGTGAAATACGGCCCAAGATATTGATGTGTTATGGTGAAATATGGCCTAAGATATTGATGTGTTATTGTGAAATATGGTCCAAGATATTGATGTGTTATGGTGAAAAATTATTGTGAAATATGGTCCAAGATATTGATGTGTTATGGTGAAAAATGGCCCAAGATATTGATGTGTTATGGTGAAATATGATCCAAGATATTGATGTGTTATGGTGAAATATGGCCCAAGATATTGATGTGTTATTGTGAAATATGGTCCAAGATATTGATGTGTTATTGTGAAATATGGTCCAAGATGTGTTATTGTGAAATATGGTCCAAGATATTGATGTGTTTGTGAAATATGGTCCAAGATATTGATGTGTTATGGTGAAATATGGTCCAAGATATTAATGTGTTATGGTGAAATATGGTCCAAGATATTGATGCATTATGGTGAAATGTGGTCCAAGGTATCAATGGTTTAACAACCAAATAAAACAGCTTCTGAGCATTAGCCAAAACCTGAAAAACATCCTTGTAACTCTTTCAGTGAAGGACTACTACTACTACTACTACTACTACTACTACTGCTACTACTACTACTACTAATAATAATAACAATTATGATATCTATGACTTTTTCAGCATAGCAGGGGTCCAGAAATGGTCACAATCCTGAGTTTCCTCTTGAGACTCTTCCATGTCCACCTTCTGGTCAGTGACTCTGGCAGGCTGTGCAAGTGATGGGGTGGGTTTGGGCTTCTTTCCAGAAACACTCATATGGTGTCATCTAAAGACCTGTCCACAGCGATGTTAATTGATCTGTTTACTGACATATTTATAGGTACAAACACTTATCTTGTGAAATAAACGTTAAAAAACTACACCTGGCAGCAGTATTTGCTGTAAAAGTATACAGTATTGGACATAATATTTGCACATAATTGTGCATGTGGTCTTTGTAATAAAGAATGTTCAGTACTGCTATACCAACACCTAGGTGTGAAATAAGCAGGTAAAGGTGTCATGCCAGGACCGAAATAGGTTCAATTATGCTAATATTTTGTAGGTTTGTTCAGAAAATTGGTTTGTAAGCAGGATAGCATATAAAACTGTGAAACTTCAGATATGAATTGTAATAAATTTCTCATAATAAAAAATATGAGCATGATTTAGTCCTATATTTACCATATCTTCATTAACTGGTGCACTTGTTGTGTGTTATAATATTTCTTACCCTTTCAAACTCTTTTGAAAAACTTGATGAATCCATTGTAAATGTATTTTGAGGTTGTGGCAATTTCTCTAAAAGAATAGTTACTACAAGAGTGAAGTTATTAAAATTATTTGCAAAATCACATTAATTATGGCAGTTACTATCATCATCATTAATCAATACAATATCATGTGATTTATAACTGTAAGTCATTTCAGCTGTTTCCATAGCTGCTTTGGATTGTTTTTATTTTCTTCACCTTTGTTACAAACAAAATTAGATTTGGCCCCTCTATGATTCCTCAGCAGAGTTTTAACTAGAAAATGCTATAAACACAGCAGTATAAGTTTTTCAATATGTTCATTAAAAGCAAAAGTATCATGCATATAATACATGCATTCATGGGTGATATCTACACATTTTTTATTTATTAGTGTAAATCAGAATTTAATTTTAAAAACTTGTTTCAAAATTTAAATCATATAAAAAATTTCAGTTTTAATTATTACTGTTGTAATTAAAAATGCACTGAACAGGATTTAAGTACAAATATCAATATTTATGTCATGTTCATATGTAGCTTCGGAATATACACTTTCTTCATAATTCAGAAATGTATCTTACAAATTTGTTGGTGTTATTCTTCATTAAAATAAAATTATTATTTATGCATATACTCAATGCAATAAATATAGAAATTTCATATTAATGGTCATTGATACAAATTATGCACTTTACTACATGAACTTACAAAGCGTTTTTCAAGATTTAACTGTACCACTGATCTTAAAATTCAATGGAGACAGATGAAAGTGAAGTAAAGCAAACTACTCACCATTTGCTTTAATTTTGATAGCTTCGTCAAAGAATGGTTTCATCATCAGGTCTCCAGTCAAGAATATAAAATACATTATTCACATAAAACCTAGTCACTAATTTATTAGTAGTTTTATTTCTAATATATTTGTCCCTGCAGAATGAATTAAAAAAATAACCCTGTCAGCTTCATCCATTGTAGATGCACTCATAGAACTGTAGTCCTACAAATCAATCCCCTCAAATATGTGTTGATACTGATGGACGAAAATCAATATCGTCACGGGTGAGGAGCTGATTTGTCGTCCGAACAGAACTAATACGCACGGATACGCAATTTCTCGAGAAAATGGCGCAACAACATGGGATTCCGAATTGTTGCTTATTCCAAGTTGTCACCCAACTCCCAACTTTGTAAGCTTCCGGTGCTTTGAAAAACGATCACTTCCAGTGGCATTATGGGATCGTGGACTACATGGACTCGGGTCACAATTATTTTTATTATATACTCTCTACAATTGATTTTCAGTTTTGAACTTAACCCTGTGTCAAAATCCTAATAAATCATTTCTCAAAATAAAGCATCTCCAACGATGAAATCGTGGTGAAGTTCTTGTCATAGATTATTGGCATTTTTTGAGAGACTGGACAGAAAACAAAGCAACGTGCAATGGGTCACAGATTTCACTAACGGATAATCATCGTTGCTTCATTATTTTGTGTGCATTGTCGCCAAAATACACATAGACAACCATACCATAATGCTCATATTTTAAAGAATAAATAATTACAAGGAATGCATATATATATATATATATATATATATATATATATATATATATATATATATATATATATATATATATAACTCTTGTATCAGCAATAAAACCAGAGGAAAAATTGTTCTAAAAGTACTAAGGGACTACGGGTACTGACTCCAATCATAATGATTCTTCCCGGTCTATAAGTAAGTGTTAGTGGACGAGCATCCGCTGCACAAAGAATAAATTCTTATAAAATAATAGACGTTGAAAATAACATTCGGTGACATTTCAACAACCAATGAAATACCCGCACTTTTAATAGTTAGTGTTATTCCAGAAACTTTGTAATGAACAAACATGGAAGAAATCAATCGTTTTAAGTATCCCGAAACTAGTGTGTACGTTGCTGTTAGTGATGACACATCAACTTGTCATTGCGACGCCAGGGAAGTTCTTGTGACGTAATAACCAAGGGTTTGAGGGCAGTTTAAACTGACTCTTATATACATGTACATTTAATTTTTTTTTTTCCTAGCATGCGATGGAAAAGGCCGAGACGTTCCGATTGGGTTATTTCAAGAATCGGCCTAACAGTACTTCTCCCCCGTACTTTGAATAGCAAAGCTAAGACTTGAATTTTAACAATGCTTTCAGCTAAACAAAAATGCCCTGGTGACAGTCAGGTTAGACATTATAAATTGAACAATGAAAAGACTAAGGTTTGTGCATTTTTTAAAAATATACTTGATGCTTCTTGTTTTTAAAGTCGGTAGGAGGGGGTACAAAAAAACTGGATGATGTATAAAGACTACAACTAGTCTCAATAACTTTCCACCATCCTCATTGGTCTGTTTTTATTTATGCCATCATGAAACTATCCCCTCTGAAAAAGAATGTCCGCGTGTGAATTAAATATACAACAAATTTTGTGGTAAGAAAAGCATATATTCCTAATTCATATATTTAATACATATTTGTACTTTTATAAATGGTATGAAAAATCTCAATGAAAATTCAAATTAGAACTTAAAGCGCGTAATGTGGTCGATATTTGTAAACGTTTTTGAAATGAATGAAAACGAATGTACCAGTTGAATCTTTAAACAGAGATAGTCGACAAAAATAAAATTACTGCCTCGCTAGGCGCTCGGCGTTAAGAGGTTTGTGTTTTGTGTGAAGACTGGTCAGCCTGGTGTCAGGATAATATGATTGGGTGGGACATCATGCTACATGTCTGCGGCATGATGTCCCAGTGCTAGACATCACTCTAAACTGTCAGGCTGTAGACATCGTAGCGATATGACTGAAAAATTGTTAAAGCTACGTTAAAAATCTAAATCACACACACACACACACACACACACACACACACACACACACACACACACAGAGGCGTGTCTCAAAAGCAGAATTTAAAAAATAAAAATGAATCCTGGATAAATAAATTAGTTTTCTCGTGGATAATATAGTAACACCCATCCATATGAAATGACAATAAATGACCCCAAAATAAAATCGAACGTATAAAGATGTGAGAATTCTTGCAGCTAAAGATTTTCCTTTTTTTAAGTATTAGATAAAGTTTATTTTTTTATCTCGAACAATAAGATGATGTACATTGGGCTGAGCATTGCAATTGATGCAAAGTAAAGTTGATTAAACAGTTGAAGAAGAAATAATGAACAAAAAAAAAGCAAACGAAACATTTACTGCAAAAAGCGTTGGAAAACAAAAGGCTGGGCAAAATATTTTCTTCAATATAATAATCTAGTCCCGTTTGGAAACTTCTTTTCAGCAATGTAATTTTGCCACATCATCAAGTTTATGCCGCACAAATCATCACATAAATGTAGTACAAACTTACAGCAAAACTTAAGGTTTGATTATTGGCACGTCAGTTCTTCAAATACATGCAATAGTTAGTGGCAAATTACACAATCTCAGAATTTTAGGGGGTCTTTTTTAAGGGCACCTTTATCACATTATTGACTTTAACATGCCGAGGAAGTGAAGCATGGGGGTGGGTGTGTGTGTGTGTGTGTAGATATCCTTTATCATGTTTGAACTTTAGGTTGTGTGGTATATATTTATAATAAGCGAATACGTACCGGGGATGTAACAGATTATACTAAGCACTGATCAGGTAAATCTCTTAGTTGTAATTATGTACTTATGGTCCTTCTTGAACATCTCGTTGAATTCTACCGATTTCAAGGGGTCGCCCATTAATAACGAGGTTATATTTGTAATATGGGGCAATATTCCTATTGTTCGGTTTCTGAGAGTAACGTATTTTATAGTCTTTAGAAAATGTTTTGCGGTTTCCGGTTCGCTGCAAGAGCGTCTATAGCTAGATGACAAATGATTTTTGCAAAGATCGTCATTTCATAAACTACAACCAAGTCGAAGTTTCGTGTGCATAATCTTTGATATTGTTTATCTGTGACAGTAGCTGGACTTTTTCAAGATTTATATTTAGGTGCCATTCAAAAGAGTACAGCGAAGGGTTGTTTCGAATTTCAGCCGACAAACGATCCTATTCAGCAAGAGACTTTGATAAAATTAAATTTGATATAGATTTGTCCTGGCGAAGGGCGTTTGGAGGTTTGTTCCATTATACTCCTAAAACAGGCCCCAGGTCTGAATATCTCTAGATTCTGGTGCTGGCCTGCCAGTGTTTGTTTTATCTGTCATCACCTTGTTATCAGCAAGTGTGAATTTCACTCATGTCAAATATAATTGCTTTCAGACCCCCAGCTAACTGTCCAGTTATAATGCGCCTATTTCAGTTCCCTGTGTTTGAAAGCAAGCTTTAAATATGGTATTTCTATATTGCATTGGGCATAGTAGATTGTAGGTCTATATTTTGTACCAAATAAGATTAGCTGGCAGTTGCTGTGATGTATTTGATTGACAGGCACTCCAGATATTTTGTCTGAATAGTTTTGTGACGTTTTACAAGAATACTGTTACAAGCCAGGGGTCTTTGCTTGACCGAGCGGTGTCAAACCCTGGCGCGATTCCCGCTAGAAGTCATATGTTTACCCCAAATTTCCAAAGACTTCTATACAACTTCAGTTGTAAATTAGGAAGCCAGACGTGTCCATTCTATACATAAATTTTACTCTAATCAATGTAAAACCACAGATTTCCCAACTTGCCAAATATCTATCAACCGCACGTTTGCATAGTTTCCCTTCATCACTTTCCGTACCGTCAGCAGTTCACGCCGTAGAAACTCTACAACTATCCCCTAACTCAGGGAACTATTTTAACTACGCCACCTTAAGCCAGTCAATCCATGGTTCCAAGGCACATTACGCCAAGACAACTACATCACATTTGCCACCATGGCGACATAAATGGTATCTGCAGAGTTCCTTCTTGTTTATCCCATTGTGTAATTTACCGGTTTCCTACCGTAAATACTGCCACTGCCGTCACAACACCAAGGTACACTACTAGATTTTATTAGGGACTATTATTCCAGGAACAGTCATGCGGTTTGGGTCTGAATTCACTACTAATTGACCATGGCATCATGGAAACTTACTAACACTTTCTCTCCGTGACGTTTGCTCCTAGTCATTCCTTAAACGGGGCGCTATAACCAAATGCGCATCTCCAAAATTTATTACAATACTTAACGTTTTATCTTGAAGACATGGATTATGTAATATAATCAAGAATTCCAAGAGGAAGAAATGGTAAGAATTCCATATACATACACCTTCTGTTGTGAGCTTCAGTTTGATATA
>JAECUM010015220.1:0-11274 GCA_016617855.1 Megalonaias nervosa | reverse complement strand
TCGTCAAAAATTTAAATAGTTCTGATCAGAGCTAGAAATTCAGGGCCTTGAATAGATCGTAGTAACGACATAGAATTTTCGTTATAAGGCTTCTTACGATATCTAAAAGTCCTTAATAAAAATAACGCTAATTAGACCTACAACAAAATGGCCATGGAGGTGTCTTGAAAATCTTTTAATAACTATTTTTAAAATGTTGTTGCTCTTATTGTTTTCGGTGTGACACCATTTTTCAGCGCATGATGGGCTATACATGGCATCCAGTATAACTGGTGGAGGAAGAACCCCGGAAAACCCCAGTTACAACCACCGACCCACAGGAAGCTATTGACAAACTTTCTCACATACCCACACTGGTCGAGCCCGAGACTCGAACTCACACGGACAGTTATCAGTAAAGGCTAGCGCTTTAGACCAGTCGGGGCCCTTAAACAAGATTTTTTAAGTGATAGTTGTATCAACATGGGGTGTTAGCTTAAATACTCCTTAGTGTAAGTAATTGGTCCAAAGTGAAAATTAGGCCAATATGACTTACCAAATTTTGACAAATCTGGAAACAGCTATTTCTCCTTAACGTACAGCCATTCTGACATTAAAAACCCGCTTCCTTCCTGACTATATAGATGTTTGTCTATTCAAATGACGCAAATTCAACACTCAAAATGGCTCCCTTCATGGTCATCTTCATGGTCATCCTGTTAATGCTTGTATGCTCAATCCGATCGTATGGTCTTATCAGCACGGGGGTTTTCACTAAAACACCCCAGCAAAATCGACTTCCAACAATGTACCATATTTTCAAATTTGAAAATCACTACTTCTCTTTCATAAACGTGGCATTGATATGGAGCTTGCATTAAAACACTTCTTGTGATATTAATTTTGTTCTTAAAATAGCACAGATCGGACCTCCAACATATCCTCACTTTTGTGAAGGATAGTTGAAAATCAGACCGGTAAAAAATCAGACTGGTCAATCTAAAAGTTATATCTTGCATTTTTTTTTTAATGAACTGAGTTTATGAACACAGTGATATGTACAGACATAAGTGAATTTTGACCACACTTGTATTTAGTTGCATTTCAATGAACAAGTTGATTTTCAGAAACTCGGTCATTGGCTTTAAGGTCTTGCTCTAGTTTACTGGCTTGTAAGCATGATAACACAGCAATATAAATATATAATTAACAGTTTTTGGACATATCTGAAGAATTCCTTGAATAATACAACTTAAATAATTTCAAATATGAATTAAAGATTTTACTAAACTTAGCATGCGGGTATATCACGACATTGATATAAATTCAACGACCATCTGTACATGATATCGGTTTCAATGTAAAAGAGCAGGATAAAGAAGTGTATACTCCACTCAAGTGTATATTTTGAACATATTGACTCAGACATTTACCAAAATATATTTATTATAAAATTTCGAGTTAGGGTTTCTCAATAATGTCAGAAATGTTTTCATTAATCACCATTTAAAATGAATAAAAGGACAGATGAAAGGACAGATGAAACGGGTTTATCCAGACTTGACAGGACGCGAAAGTTCCCGGCCACTGAACCGGATGAAACTAGTTTAAGAAATTAAACATGTTTAAACCAAACCATATCAGACTTTCGTCCACTTAAAGTTCTTGCTATGCATATAATGACAGTCTGAAACACTTTAAAATTGCTAAATTAAACTCGAGAGTAGGGTATTTAGAAAAAACGGCTTCTATACTTTGGGGAGAGGTGAGTAGAATTTAGTTTGGTATACACCTCTTTCTGAATCCCTTGAAAATTTAAATATTGTGTATCATCATTTCCAGTAGAGATGCAAGAAGAATTATAAACCACATAAACATTTTTAAGATAAATCAGAATATAATGTGTTTATGAATTCATTATTTAAGTGGATTTCTAACTCCGATTGTCCAAAAGAACAAGGGCAAGGGGAGTCTATATAATGTACAGGTTAATTTAAACGCCAGCTCTGTAATTTCCTATCTACGCTGTACACTATGTATGTATGTATGCATGCATGCATGCATGCATGTATGTATGTATGTATGTATGTATGTATGTATGTATGTATGTATGTATGTATGTATGTATGTATAGCACTATATAAACCTTACTGAGGTGATTAACGAATTGTATAAAATGTTTCATCATTGGTACTGCAAAATCATGACTCAAATTTGTCTGAAGTTTTCTTAAAAACTTTTTACACAACGCTACATTGTGATAAACTCAACAGTTTTCGTTTCTTTTTTAGTTATACTTTTTATATTTTATATTCACAAATATGCGGCTAGTACAAGATCAATGAGTATTCTATGCATTTATGTTTTTAGCGAATTCCATGAACAAACCCATTAAACATCAAGGATAATTGCTGTAAACAAGCATATACTTTAACCTTCAAAGTGTAGGAATTCAGGCTTAAACTTGTGACCGCAGAGGTGAAACGCCAGTTCATTACCTTTGTGCCCTTCACTGCCACTGTATTAGGGAACAAGGTCTGTGGGGAGGGGGAGTCACAAGAAATGGTTGTGACCTGAATGCTACGTTTACGACATTTCCAGAATCTTGTCTTTTTTGCAGATTCTTTTCATTGATAGTGGCTTACCTAATAGGTGGAATGTTATATATGAAAGTCCGTATGAAAGCAAGTGGATTGGAGTTGGTTCCAAATATTGAATTCTGGAGAAGTGTACCAGGACCAATAAAGGTAGTATTTTCAATGTCTTTTTGCCAGTATACCTTGTCGAGTAGTGTTGTTGTTATCAGGTCCTTTTCTTTATATATGAATTTCGCCTTTATTGTTAATGTCATTTTTGTGTTTGTTCATATCATCGTGATTATTGTTTTAAATAGAAATCCACTAACAATTTACATTTGCTTTGAAGCATTGTTTTCTTACAAGTACATTTATAATATGAGCAAAGAGAGCTTGAACAATGTGTAAAAGAAAATCATCACGTAACTTCCGAAATATATAGAGAGAGAGAGAGAGAGAGAGAGAGAGAGAGAGAGAGATGATTGGGCATGAAAAGAGAATATCGTAACAAAAACAATAATCTGTTGCCGTTCCTATAGATTTTAGTGAGTTAGTTACAGCACAATAAATTAAGAATTACTTTAAATCGTCTGTAGATCATTGACTTACTAGTTTGTTGTTGCAAATTCGTTTCATTGTTTAACTTAGGCTGTACGTATAGGCAACAGTTACGTTTATAGAATGACTGTTAGAATACATTCAGTGATGGATGAAGTGACGGTTGGACATGGTTACTCTATAACATTTATTAATCAAACTTCGTTAGAAGTTGGATGGGATGGGGTGTGTATCTTGCTGTGTTTTTTTATATCATGCCATATGAGTATGTTTATTCTACATTTTATTCCTAATAAGCTGCATAGACCCAGATGTGCCGGTGTATTATGTGACGGCAGATCTGGGTCTGTGCAGTTTACAGTCGGTTCAACTTATAAGCTAGTATATTCGGTAATATAATTTGACTCCTTGTAGTTTTAGTACCTTGTTTATTTCGATGCTCCTCAAAAGATAAAAGAAAATAATTATAAATTTCACATTGATTTATTACACATTTTTAGTTTATCCATTTTACAGCTTACTTTGAATTAGAATAATTATGTGGGCACATCATTCAGTCATTAAATAAAATATATTAAATATAACGATCGATTTAACGATCGATAGATCAATCGATATATTATTGACTTTACTAGAGGATAACTTCTTTTCTTTCAGGATGGTGTCAATTTCACTGTCTGTCGGATTTTTCGTTCTTCGAGATATCAGAAAGTATGAAGAATCATGTTCTGGTTGAAATGTAATCGAATTGTTATCAAAAACTTAATAATTTCTTCCTCAAATTACTTTTTTATCATTTTACTCTCCTCTTTTCGTACAATTCAAAAACCAATCAGTACATTTTAAAAATTATTTATTTTATTTTATTTTAATTTCGCATTCCATTTCATGATGTCAAGAATTGTCTCCATCACAAAATTTAAAATTGTCTTCAAAATGTATAATTTCAACAAATCCAATCAATATAATGGGAGAATATGCACAATTTACAATAGACTTTATGTATAGTGAGTTCACAGTTTTGCTCAAGCAGTTTGCATTTAATGGGTTATGTTAAAAATATCGTTGCAACGCTTGAAAACGTTTTAACTTTGTGCGTAAAGTTTCTTTTTAAAATAATCTTTTAACTTTTCAAATTAGATTACAACTATAAAACGATAAATGCGTCGCGTCAGGTGATAAAATGTTATAATTTGGCCAATCTTCTAAAGTTTGCCACGCAAATCAAACGCTTTAACCAATTAAACCTTATAACAAAGTAACGTAAAGCATTTAGAATACATATCAGTTTAGAATCTGGCTCGCGAATTTAAATTCAGACCTTATAAAAGAGGAAACATTGCATCCAAGGATGTAACAAAGAATCTTTATTTTACGTACCTTAAACCCCTCTAAATAGCTTTGACATGACGATATAACTTTACATGCTCAGGATTGCAAGATGGTCATCATCTTCACTTTCCATCCGTTCTTTCTTTCCTGAGCTGTAAGAAAATATGAGCTTTTGTTATGAATATCTATATTTTCCGTAAATTCTGGTATATGATTTTATTTAATTCATGGTCGTAAACTGTATAGAATATTTTTTGTTATAAATTGTGTACGTAATTTGGCTCTGTTGAAAACACAAATCAGGTAGATCTATAAATAGCTTTTTCTGTACGTGTTGACAATTAGTAATAATAATTATTATGGTAAGACTTAAAATGGCGCCTATGGCGTAGTTTCTCAGTGACTGATGGGATATTGAAGTTTCGAGAAGAATTCTGTGGCTACCCCATTGGTTGCGTGAGGTCATGTGAATATAGTACGTCGGGACTTAGTACGTCGTAAATCAATAGCGTATGTTGTCATATGGGATCCATTGCGAAATACAATCGCAATTTACGGTGTATATAAGGAGAAAATTAAGCATTCAGTTTCATTCCGATTTCTGGAGTCATTCACACTTCTTGTGTTCCTGATGTAAGTCTGCAGACGTATTTTATGTTTTACTTAGATATTTTTCGAGAGGAAAAACATTTGTTTGGACTGTTCAGTGGTGACGGAAAGTGCTCATTATTTGGACAATAATACTATTCTGGAACTGTTATAAATTATTCGAATGAATTCTGGACAACGCCGTCTTCACAACGTCACGGTTCCTGGAGGACCAGTATATTTCCGGTATTGAAATCATATGGGACTTTTCATTCGTTTAGGACTTTCAGAGACTTTTATAAGGACAAATTTGGATTTACTTCATTATACTGTAAGTTCCTCTCACATTTTTCATTTATCACTTTAATAATTAAATTGTTTGTTGAGTTTTACAAAACTTGCTGGTTTTGCTTCTTTTCTGTTACTTAAGTTTGTGACCATAGAGTCGTAACACTTTCCAAGCATGATTTCGTCAACAAAGCTGAATTCATTCAACAATTATATACTTTTTGATATGCTATAATTTTTATATTTATTTTAGGCTCGTTTTTTTAACCTGTGACGAGGAAGAAAAGTACAAAACATGGTTTGAGATCAGGTGTATCTGCAAGTGATAATCTGAAAAGAATAATAACATGCACATTTTCCGGAAATGGCGGTATCTTTACCACCCATTAAAACTTGGTCGCATTTTGAGAATAGGCCAAACTCAGCAATTATTAGACATTGCCCATGCATTATCATTATTATTATTATTATTAGTAGTAGTAGTAGTAGTAGTGCTCTGAACATACATGCTGGAACCTTTTCATTTCGTATGTACGTATACACAACAGTTTTGTTTATAGAATGACTGTTATATTACATTCAGTGATGGTATCGGTGTTGATTGGACATGATTTCTATGTAACAGTTATTACCCAGAAACCCAAAACAAACATGTCCATATTTTGTTGTGTTTTCTGGATAAATACATATCCCATACAAACGAATGCAACTTCAAACAACATAGGCACTGAACAGCAGTCGCATATTACGTTGGAAGATCAGGGTCTATATTTGTTTTACTGATTACTCCTAATAAACTGCGTAGACCCAGATGTGCATCATGCGCAGTTTGTATTTGGATCAGATATATAAGTGAGTATATACGGTAATATTATTATTTATTTTTTTAATTCTTGTAGATTTGGTACCTTCGTTATATTAATATCCCTCACAATGTCAGAAAAATATGACAATTATAAATCTTCCATTGAATTATTAAGCAAATTGCGTATCATATATATATATATATATTCCTTTTAGAGATTTACTCAACTGAAGTCAAATTTTAAGGTTTTATTGTCCTTTATCCTCAACATTACAATTCCACTACTGTGTCACAGGACAGATCAAGTTTGGATTTAGTGAAGAGACAAATTCTATCATAAATATTATATATTTATCTACAAAGTATGTATGTACGAAAATGATTTAGGTCCTACTCAAGCATATGTAATTCTGACAACTGTCTAATCATATGTCCCATTTAGTAGTAAGTTTAGATTTAATATGTATTTACTAAAACTGATCTACAGGTACACGAAATATTGCTATACCAATGACATGCTGCGCTAAATTTATAATAGTTATAAGTTCTTATTTTCTCACAGTAATCTATTCATATTATCTATTATAACAACGGTGCATTCAAATATTCTGGTACCATAACAGATAAGAAATTGCTATGTTCACCTTGATAGATATGAAACTGTTCTGTTCATTCAGTGAAATTGCTAGTCCCTGTCAACATCAGGAGAGTGTGTGTGTGTGTGTGTGTGTGTGTGTGTGATTTGGATTTTTAACGTAGCTTTCACAATTTTTCAGTCATATCGATAGGATGTCTGCAGTGTGGTAGTTTTTAGTGATGTCTAACACTGGGGTATCATGCCGCATACATGTGTCATAACGTCCCACCCAGTTACATTATCCTGACACCAGGCCGACCAGTCTAAACACTAACCTCTTAACGCTGAGCGCCTAGCGAGGCAGTTCTTAGTACCATTTTTGTAAGTCTTTGGTATTACTCGGCCGGGGGGTTCGAACCCGCGACTTCCTGCATCCGA
The DNA here is from genome assembly GCA_016617855.1 of Megalonaias nervosa. Lineage (NCBI taxonomy): Eukaryota > Metazoa > Mollusca > Bivalvia > Unionida > Unionidae > Megalonaias > Megalonaias nervosa. The sequence goes on along the minus strand of JAECUM010015220.1, from coordinate 4,133 downwards.
GGCGGACGCTCTAACCACTAGCCCACCGGATAAAGCAATTACTTTTTTGTGTAATGGGATCGTGAAGACCATCTCAAAGTGTTACCGAATGAATGTTTAAGTTTTCACATATTTCTTTCTCACTCTCGTAAAAAAAAATAATAAAACGAAGATCACTCTTTGTTTTTCTAAGTTCATCCAAATTGAACGTTTAATATTAAATAGTGAAGCTGTATAGGAGTTTCAGCATGGAGATAGAAGACAACTGGAGCCACACAAATAGATGGACAAAGTAAATTCTTCATACTGCCAACATTTTGACATGAAAGTATAAAAGGAAATATTTTGAAGAGCTCGCGACTCTTGACTTCTTTTCAAGCAATTAAGGGAATGTCATTGGACTTAATTACCAATATTTTAACCGAATACAGAATGGGTTACTAGGCTACCATTGAAACAAAACGTAAGATAAAAAGATACTAGTAATTTGAAGGTTAATCTGAATTCTGAGATTTTTCTCTTTGTTGCATTAAACTCAGGAACTGCCTATTTAATTTTTAGACGGTGGATGCGAGCTGGAATATTTCACTCCAAAAATTACATATCACAGCTTTCAAAAAACTTGACATAAATTCTTGCTCTGATTAGTGGGCAAAAAACTTATTACATCCATTATATTAGTTGGGAATAATTAATTATCTCTAGGTAATAGAAAAACAATCAGGTTCAAAATAAAATCCAATGTGCCCTCTCCCTCTTTGCCAAAATAAATGTTTGGTCCCTTAGCAGCCAGTTTATAATTCTCCACCGATATAGCTCTTGCAGAAAATGTAAAACTCTTGTAAAGTTTCTGTTGCTTCATAACTTGATGCGGGATAGATAATAAATGAATAATGTGCATGTTAAGGGACTAAATATGTGGTGTTTGGTTTGGTTATTGGTATCTAGGACATGATCAAAGACGGTGTTATTGCCCGGATCAAGTTAATAACAACATAAAATATGAATAACAGAGTTCTGAGGAGATATATAATAGAACAACACGAGCTCCCGTATGTAAAATATAACAATTTAATCAGTTACATAAACAAAATCAATTGAACATAACAAATGAATGATAGACTTTCTCTTAGTAATATAATTACAAAATTTAAAAGAAATGCAATTAGCCGTTCTGTTATACCGACAAAACAAATTTCATCATAGAATCTAGTGAACGATCGAACTTACTGCTGAGCACGCCAACATAACATGGTTGCTTCCGGTCCTGTCAAATTCAATGCTGGTGACAGGTCAGAGTCGCCGTATTCCTTTTCCACTTCTATCTTTCTCTCCAGCCTCTTTTAGTCATCAACCGTAACTTGGATGGCTGTTCATTTCCCCACTGTGGTGTTCATATGGAGCTAGTTTTCCCCTTTAAAATCAATACATTATTAAGCAACCTAACATTTTGCCAGGCTTTTTTACTTCTGGGATTGAACAATATTTCCCACTTTTGTTACGTCAGATGCTGTCTTATTGTAACTCAACAGAACTAAGGCTAATATGGATCAGTTCGCAACCTGATACACACAACCCTATTATCATAAGATCAATGTCTTTTGCTACGGCTAGCCGCATCTCTGACTGGAACCATGACATAACTAGACATTTTAGTAAATAGTACGATGCCCCGGTAGGCTATAAATCACTAACTGAACGATGTCGGTCGATAACATGTGTCGATTTCTCGATAAAAAGAATTCACAACTTAATTACACAAACAAATTAATGGATTTCACGTCATGCTTTAATTAAATTACTTGCTAACTAGCAATTCATTGACGTACATTTCCAGAAATAGAAAATTCAATTCTTAAGATGCATGGTACATATCATTAAAGACAGATAATTCACATATTCATACGTATGTCATATTGTATGACATTCTTAGAACACATTCTTATAAAACATGAGTCATATAACATTCTAGACAAATTAATGCATAATTAACTTTCAAACTCATGGTAAATTGGTACATGAATTTAAAACGAATAAATTCAACAAATAATTACAAACTTACATTAATTAACATATTGTATACGATTGAGACAAATCTTCTGCTTTCTGAGACTCGCTCTCTTTTCTATTAAGCTGAATCTCTTCGTGTCTCTCACTTCCAGACACGCGTCCCTTGGACAAATTAATAACGTGAGGATCCTTTTTAATCCCTAATAGTCAAGACTTTCTCTCCGCAGAAAGAACACGGATTGACTAATTTCGCAAGGAAATTACTTGAAACATTGAATTTCGTCTAGGAAACACGCCCCCTTATTTAGCTTAGCCAATCAGGATTAACTTTATCTAACCGCCAGAATTTTAACCCACGCCTATTAGGTTTGAGTAACACCTCATACCTCCGCGCTTTCTAGATAGCTATTTCTGGGTCCTAATTGAAATCAATCATACATCCAAAGAAGAGGATCCAATCCTTCGCAGGCAGTGATTTATTGAGAGCATAGCCCAAACGTCAATGTTAATTGTTACATGTCACGCAAACAGCAACAAGATTCCCCTCAGTAATGGCGCAATAATCATCTTCCAAAATTCATACCGTTACATAAAGATAGTGTATGTGTCATGTTTCACTTTCTGTGAAGCTGCTAGCAGTTGGAACACTCCTCATATTCTTAGCCTCTTTCACAAATATGTTCACGAAGGAGTTCTTTGGAACCAAAATTTGTGTCATACTGAACTTGTATGATAGTTATTTTCAAAAATTAATATTCAGAAAAGCAGTACTTTTCCCTTTGATACATTATTAACCCCATGCTGGTTTAGCTGCCTGCACACAAACAAATGATGAAAATTCCACTATAAAGATTGCTAAGATGCGCGTACTCAGAGTACCAAAATTTTAACTTCAGTAACGCATATGTTGATGGTAAAAGCATCTAATGACACTCTCTCCAAGTCTACAGTTTTAATTTTGAAGATGGCACCAAAACAGAGATATTGATGAAAATAGCAAGAATAGTAAATGATTCAACCAGATATGACGAGTCAAACATAAGTTTAATTAATCTACCTTTAAGTTACAATCCTAAATAAAAGTGAATAAACTTTACCTGTTAGTTTGATCTTGCTGATAGGACCATGCTATTGATAAACATAATAAACACAAGTGATACAAACTGAAGCTATAATTTTAGAGGGGAAACGTTTCATTCCATGATCTTTAACAACAGCTTCTGGATCAGAGTTTGGATACACAATATCATCTTGACCTGAGACCCGAGATCTGGCCTTACAGATAGGTCCATGAAAGTGTCAAGTGACATCAAATCATGATGTGCTGCAATACCTGTTTTATGTTGTTACTGCATTCGAAAATTTGCAAGTTACAGCTCCAAACAAATAAAGTAATGTCTACCTTAGACCTTCAAATGAAAACCATGAAAGTGACAGTGACATAACTCCATTGTCTTGCATACATGTAAGCGTTTAATAGTGTTCATACGACTACATCTATTAGATTCAGAATTACAAACAACGAACTTAAAGTAATTGTAACTGTAACACGCCACCAAGACCCTCAAGAAAGAACAACACAATCGCTAGTTCTGATCAAATTTAAAAAAAACATCTTCCAGCCAATAGTCTAGTTTCAGTAAACTTTCCAGTCAGAATAATATTGGATGTTTTTGTACAAAATTACACACAAGTATCATTTCACATTGATTCCACATTTTCTTCTAGATGTATGTGGCCAGTATCACTTGTACAGCTTTTACACTGTGATTGCTTCTGTATCCATCAAATTCAGTGTATACAAGGTCAGATACGAGATAATACATAGAATTAGGTAAATGGCATGGCATATTACCACGCTGCCAGTCTATACGGCTCGTGGTATGGCCTGATCCAGGAACACATTTTACAATACTGTAAATGTCTATATTTTATTCGTATCCAGTCAGTGTATATATAGTTAGTATATATGGTTATATGCTGGTAATCTTTGCAGTTTCCAAGTTATGAGTTAAGGGTAAATCCCCTACTCAGGAGACATGACCCAGGGTATGTGTTGGATGTACAATTGCATATATTCGGATATGTTTATTAAGTTATTTATAGTTCTAGGATGGGGATCTTTACAGTTTCCAAGTTATGAG
>JAECUM010015219.1:0-17865 GCA_016617855.1 Megalonaias nervosa | reverse complement strand
CAATGGTGAAATCCAAGACTACCCGAATGCAAACGGCACTGCCGGTCAGATACTTGTCCGGACGTCAAAATCGGCGAACAATTATTGCATTTTCTCCAGTATGTCACAAACTGAACGAAGTGTGTCGTGCGGTTTTGAAAATTGAACTATTCTTGATTACGACTGGCTTAAGTTGGAAATTAGCAGGCGCAATTAGGATAAACTAGCAGGGTTGGAACTACCGAGGGGTGCGGACTCGTGTCTTCCCTTGTGTTATATTATTACAGGTTAGGCTCCCAATTTTATTTGTAACAAACCCCTGTGCATCCATAGGGTAAGCGTTACATTTTTATTTTGATATATAAAGCATATTCAATATTTAATGTCGTAGCGTGAAATGTTGTCTTTACCATTACGTGGATTTGAAACGTTGTAAACTCTTGAATTGTTACAAGCTGCTATAAGAGCTTAATTTAATAGCACAATCTTTTAGATTTTAATTCCGTACTTGTTATAACTACCAGTTTGGTTTTATTTTAGCTGTGTAGCTGTGTGCGGTTATATCGGGCTGTCGGTCTGGCCGTCTGTATGTCTGTATGGGGATGGAAGCAGGTGTGACCATCAAGGCCGTACAAGGACGGAACTGCTGATTTGTAAACTTGTGCGTATGGTGGATCCATGAAGGGTGTGTATGGCCAATACAAGTGTGAGCCAACCCAAGAATTCAGGAGAACTGTGTGGTTTTGACAATGGACACGTAAACCAGGTCAAAATGTTTCGTTTGCAAGTTTATACAAATATTTGAATCACACGTGGTTATGAATTGTACGGGCTATACAAATGACTGAGTCACGAGTCGTGTGTTTGGTACAATTATGTTGATTGATCATATTTGTTTCAATTGATGTTTCAATCGAATGCAACTGTTACTTCCATTACATGAGATTATGTGAATCTCGCTTTCATTGCAAAGGATTATTTGAATCTTACTTTCACTACGTGAGATTATGTGACTCTTACCTTCATTACATGAGATTATGTGTATCTTGCCTTCATTTTTGAATAATGAATACATTTTTGTTTTTCCATTTGTGAATGTTTGTGTTAATCGAACGAGTCGTGTGTTTGGAGCGTGAAAGACTCGAACTGTATATGCTATATAGGATATATATATTTTTATCAATTCATTTCATAAAACTTCGATCTGTCATCAGTTGTCATTTAATCCAAGCATCCATTCAGGTCAAATCCTGTTATATTTGGTAACTGCCAACACACTGTATTTATACCGTAGGCAGGCTGTTAATCGTGGACTTTGACAATTGAATTTTTAGTAGGTGTGGGGTTCCCTACATGTACAAATTTTTTCAGTTTTTGTTACCTTGATAACGAAGATTGTTAATTGCAGTTTGACAAACTCTGATCTCTCACCAAATCATGACTTTGCTAAAGGATCTAGATGAATTGGGAAAACTGGGTTATGAAGGGGAAAATCTTAGGAAGTTCATAAATGAAGAACAAGCAAAAGAAAGGGAGAAAAGGGAATTGGAAAGGGACAGATTGGAAAGGGAACAACAACTCGGAAAGAAGGGTTCAATTAGAAAATCAGGCAAGGAGATTAGAGTTAGAAGATAGAAATAAACAAAGAGTGCGAAAGACATTTAGAGTTAGCACACGCTAGAAAAGGTAATAAGATTCTGCCTCTAGCAAATTAAAAGGCCCTAAATTACCTTTCTTTGACGATGAAAAGATAAAATGGATAGTTATCTTCATCGGTTTGAGCGGTATGCCGATAACCAGAAATGAAGCGAGATGATTGGGCTCTTCATCTCGGTGCTTTGTTGAAAGGTAAGGCTCTCGACGTACACTCGCAACTTCATAGTGGCGAGGTGTTTAACCACGGTGCTCTGAAGGAAGCACTAATAAAGAGATATGAATTGACAGAGCAAGGTTTCCAGAAAAAGTTTGGATATAGTAAACCTGAGAAGGGAGAAACCTTTGGGCAATTTATTGTTAGAATAGGTAATTACTTTCAAAGCTGGATTGAATGTGCTAAGGTGAAAAAAAAAACTTGAGGGTTTACATTTCTTGCTCAGATCAGTTACTAAGCATAATAGAGCCGGATTTGAACCAGTTTCTTAAAGAAAAAGCGTTCAGATGTTCAAGACATGGCTAAGCAAGCAGATCGTTTCGCTGAAGCACATGGTGAAACTCAAAACGTGGTTTCATTTCATAAACTTCCATCTGTCATCAGTGTTGTGTTGTCATTTAATCCAAGCATCCATTCAGGTAAAATCCTGATAAACCCGATATACTTCCCGACTTGAAAAATAAATTGCCTTCATTACTATGATCAGCCAGTACTTGCCGAACCTTATCATTTATTGATGAACAACGCTGGGAATCGTCCATTTTGGGTCTTTTCGATATGACTAAAATTCGAAAAGTTACGAAAAGTGCGAGAAGTGGAGAAGTGGAGAAAAGTTACGAAAGGTTGCGAAAGCTACATAAATAAAGGGAAAATTTCGAAAAGTTGTCTTCGATGGCGAGATGTTAATTTAATTTTATACAAAAAAAAATAGACATATTCATACATACAATGACATCTGTATAAAGGATATACAACATCTCGAATGTTTAAATTAACATTTTATACAATTTTGGCTTGGTATTATAGCCACTGGGATACAAAGTATCTAACTTAAGAATCCAACAAGTTTCTTGAGTCTATTCATGTCTCCATGCACAATATCTATTGGCGTGAAGAAAAATCGAGCAGAGAGTGATTATTGGTATTAAAATGTATTGCAATGTTAGAGGAGAACTGAGAATCTCTATAATTTTTTATATGAAAGCGATGATTTTTATTGTCTTAAAAACTTGAAGTGTTTATCCAACATATTGCATGTTACATTTTTTACAGGTTACCAAATAAATCACTTCGGTTGATACGCAGCTAGCATAATAACGTAGAGAAAATGTCTCTTTTGTATTGGTGATGCTAAAAGAAGTACTTTCTCTTATATTTGCACATTGAGAGCACCTGTCTGTTGCATTTAGATGATGAAAAATCTTTATTTTTTGTCTATTTAAATTCTTGGGTCTTCTATAAGAAAGAATTGGTCTATTTTTTGTAATGTGTTTTTACGCTGTTTTTATTTAATAAATTTAGGTGGCTCCAATATTTATTAATTATAAGGCTTATATTAGGTAATGAATGATTATATTGTATTGTGAAAGGAATTATATTCTTCTCTATTGTACATTTTGCTGTGTTTAAAGCCTCGTGTTGAGTAAGATTACGGGCTTTGTTCAGCGCTGAATCAATTATGTGTAGAATTTCTATTTTTGAAATGTGTTTGTAATTCAGCGAATTTTGTAATTTACAATCATCTGAAATAATGCGTCTGTATCTTTTGGCCTGGCTGTATTGTATGTTTTTGCATGACATGGGATGACATGAAGAACATTCCACATATTGGTCGATATTAGTTTCCTTGACATGAATATTCGTAGAGATAGTGTTATCAATATTATTTATTTCATTTACAACTAAAAAGTGAAACTTGCTGCTAGATGCACTATAAGTAAATTTAATCGTCGGGTGAAAATGATTTAGGCGATCAATTAATATTTTCAGTTCTTCTGATGAATGGTTCCAGATCAAGATGTAATCTAAAAATCTGAACCAAACAGATTCGTTTTGAAGAAAATCTTTTTCTAAATTATTTACCCATGAAAAGGGAAGCGTATGTGTGTAATTTGTATTATTAAATTCGAAATTATTTTCCAAGACAAGTTTTATATTTATATTTACACGCTTCAATACCATCTGTATGCGGAATGTTGGTATATAGTGATGTTACGTCACGTCTAGTGATATCTTTAATGTATGGCGGAAGCGATTTCATATGTGATTATCGCCTCAGTGAAAGATATTTGTACCAGAACTCCTTCTGCAGGTCGGAAGCCGAACCAAATTCGAAGAAAGCGGGCAGAAAGGTCTAGAACACCATCAAATAAGCTAAGTGCGAAACGCAAACTCTGAAGTGCAGTCTATATAAAGTAGTTAGATAGCTACACCAGGTGCCGGCTGTCGTCACATGATACTCAGTTGAATTTTAGCTAATATTAGGACAAAATATCAACAAAATATGGTGCATGGACGCTCGTGAAAAACAGTAAAATAAAACAATCACTACCATTAATAACATCTGAAGAAATGAGAATTTAAAACCGAAACAAGAATAAAAAAATAAAAACGAGAGACAATATTTTACATAAAGACTAATGTTTAAATTTAAAATATGCATGACATTTTGAAAGAAATCTACAAAACAGAGATTTTAGAAGCACTTTTCTCGCCCATTTTTGCTTTATTTTATTTTTCGAAGTCAAAATCAAGTTTTTATTGCAGTTTCGAAAAATATATTTACACTGATGCAATTAATGTAATTTTAGATGTAGTATAGCTTTTGGCAATAAATAAGCTTAAATAATCATTTTGTATTTTTTCGCAACATTTTTGTAATCTTTCATAAGTTTTCGCAACTCTTCGTAACTTTTCGCACTTTTAAGTCATACCCCTTCTCGATAACCCGTACTATAAAGTCGCATTTGTAAACTTCCTTTATGCAAGGTTCAAACTTCCACAACATGCTTGTTACGGGGCCAAATTGCCAAATTTAGATTAACAACCATTCATGTTAAGCCGAAGAAACAAAGATATTGCAACAGTTACTACAAAAGACACGAAGCAACAAGGACTTCAATATTTTTACTATTTATACAAATACTTTAAAGGTGAACGGCTGAATAAGGGTGAACGGCTGAATAAAGTTGTATGCTGTGCGGAGTTTATTTTCATCTGCGCAACTTGAAATTAATTTGCGGGAGTTCTCGTGCATCACCGGTTTCAAAGTAGAACGAATTCGTACAAATTTTGCGCGAATCACTCGATCGAGAGCCCTAGAAGCATCTCTGTCGGTCACCTGTGATTTCCGTTGCAATTAGAGACCTGTAAAATTTCAATTAAAGCGCCTCCCTTCCCCCCCCCCCCGCCCACCTCCTAAAGGATCTCCCTAAAAGCAGTAATGTACAGTAATGGAGACGAAAATACAGTAATCTTAAAGCAATTGCAGTAATGGATCAATAAAATTAACCATTTTGCAAACAAAGTATTGATGATAGGTTTTGTTAAATTATAGGAATATAAGTTTATATACTGTTTGTTGTTTGTGATCCAATGACATTAGTATCATATGTGATGACGCTGTTGAGGTTCATTAATGGAACGCCACTTGAATATACAGTAAATATACCTAAAGTATTTGGCACCCGGGATGGATCCTTCCTTTAGCACACCCACAAATTTTAAAATGTAAACCCACAGAAAAATATCAATCCCTTAACCCAAGAGCTCGTTGGGGCAACACAGTTGCCTTTACAACCAATTCTCTCCATCTTTCCCTGTTCTCTATTCCCCTTTGGGAATCTCCAAATCCCATGCCTGTCCACTCATTAATATTGTCTTCTCGCCTCTTTTTCTATCTGCCTCTTCTTCTGCACCCTCGCACTGTGCCTTGTAAGATTGTTTTTGTCAGTCCAGATGATCTTGAGACATGACCGTACCAATTCAGTTTGCGTTTTTTTACAGTGGTCAAGAGGTCTTCGTACGATCCGATGGCTCGTTGGATCCTGTTGTGGACTTCTTCGTTGGTTACATGGTCAATGTATGAGATACCTAAGATATTGCAGTAGCATCTCGTTTTGAAGGTTTGAATTCTTGTGGATCTGATGTGAGCGTCCATGTTTCACAAGCATACAGAAAGATGTATGTGACAATAAAGAGCATCAGCCTTATTTTGGAACTAAAAGTAATGTTGGTGTCTTCCCATATTGGTCTCAACTTTGTTACTGCTGCTATTGTCTCGGCAATCCTGCAAAATAGTTCTGAATTGGAGCCCTCATCAGTGATAATTGATCCCAAGTACTTGAAGCTTTTGACTCTTTCCAGCTTCTGTCCACTGATCTTTATTTCGGCACTGATGCCATTGATGTTGTTTGTCATCAGTTTTTTTTTGTTTTTGTTTTTTGTTTTTTTTTTTTGGCGCTAATCTCCATACCGTATGCTGTGGAGGTTGTGCTGAGGCGCTCAACCAAGTCAGCCAGTTCTTGTCATCTCCTGCTAAACCATCGATATCATCTGTGAAGCGAAGGTTGGTGATTGTTCTTAATCCGATGCTGACAGTGCCCTTGTGGTCATGCAAGGCATCCTCCATGATCCTTTCCAGAAAAATGTTGAGTGTAGGTGACAGTATACATCAGTGTATGACTCCAACTGCTGTTCGAAACCAACCTCCTCAGCTGCCATTGATGACAGCACTGGTCGTTTTGTCAAAGAGGTGCTCAACAACCTGCACCAAGATTGAAATGATGTTGTACTTCCTCATAGTTGCCCATAAGGCTGCATGCCATACCCTATCAAAGGTCATTTTGAAATCTATAAAGACGTGGTATAGATAATGCTAATATTGAAGGTATTTCTCGCAAAGGAGTCTGAGATTCAAGATTTGGTCTGTGGTGGTCCTTCCTGCTCGGAAGCCTGCCTGCTCTTCAGCAATAATTTTCTCTGCTTGAGGCTTTAGACTGTTGAGAATTATCTTCCGCATGACTTTCGCGGATGATTGATCAAACTGATGGTTCTGTAGTTTTGGCATAGCTGTACGTTTCCTTTCTTTAGAAGCACGATGACCAAGGATTGAGTCCATGTCGTGGTCCATTCTCTTCTCTGCCATATATCGTTGCAGATTGTTGTTAGGACTGTGACTATCTCTTCTCCTCCTGCTTGAATGAGCTCTGCTGGTATGTTTCTTTAGTGACCCAACTGCAGAAAAATATATTATGTTATATTATGTTTACAAGATGATTTTTAAACAGTACAGTGCTGCCACAAGCAAATAACTTTTACTTTGGAGAAATTTTTATAAAACTCTCCCGATGGCAACCCCCTCCCTTTCTGGCTGTCACGACGCTAGATGGCATTTTATCAGGTGGTTGAGGAGATTTGTTAACACTGTGCAACTGTGATTGCTAAAACGCGTCATAACGCTGAAAAACTCGTGTGCATTCTCCATGTTTGCTAGAAGCCTGAAGTGAAGAGGGCGCAAGTAAAGTCTACCAAGAAGAAACAAGTCTGCAGCCAAGTTCAAATTTCCCAGGAGAGTGAGGTATAAGTGATGCAACAATGATGTCTTGGCCTGAAGAGTCCTTATGAGGAATAGGATTTGGTTAAGCCTGTCCAGAGGACCACGAACCCTCCACAAGTTAGCGAGGAAATTCAACCCACAATACCAAATCCTGAGAAGGGTCGGGATCAGATTTATCTAGATTCGTGATAAGAGTAGAGCAGGGTCATCGTCGACCAACAGAGGAACAAATCCTTCATAAAAGAATATCTGAAATCGTTATGCATAACCGGTCGTCAATGGATCTCTTAAAAACTTGAGTGGATTGGAATTGAACCAATCATCATGTGATGGTTCTGGAGGAGAAGGCGAGACCGAAAGGATGACTTCGAAATTGAAATTCCTCTTAGTTGGCGCGAAACCGGAGGTATTTTCTGTGTGGAGTGAAGATGGGGATATGATGATAGGCATCCCGATCCCTATCTCCACTGGGGTTATAGCGTAATAAAGAAACAAGAGATATCAACCTCATCCGTATTCCTTGACCGTGGACAAGTCCACGTCAGATTTTTCTGATCGGTACCCCTGCTCTTCCCTCTTTGATAGGCTTCATTCACTAATCGCTGTTGCCAGGACACTTACCTTGAGATTGCACTGCTCATTCCCAAACAAGAAGCATGACTAGCTTTCAGACATTTTTGTCCTCCCTTTGACGAGGCTAAAAACCGATCCTTAACCGTCACTTAGGTCTTCTAAACGAGCATCAGGAATCCTTGACCCTTAGGCGATCTTCGAATGAAGGAAACATCAATCGGGGAAACATATCAAGAACCCTCCTGCAAACTGAGATTGTCAAGCATTGAAGAAGAGGGGACTTTCCTCTTTCCTCTCTATCTGTGGAAACTTTCACACACATGGTCAGACCAAATACACTAAATAGGGCATCCGTCCTTGTGCGCACACCGAATGCACGCTAATCACGTGGGGTGCGTGACCCACGCGTCGTTCTTGTACCCACACTAGCTCACACCCGGCGAGATAACAAAAAGCGGAATTAAAAATGGTACGCATTACTAAATCATAGTACTAGAACAATGAAGCGGAGATATGATTTACTATAGCACGGTTGGCTAAGCAAGGCGCAAAAAGTTAACTAACACTTGAAAAGAAGACAGATAGTACTCAAATGAAGCAAAGACCGAGGAGGTAAACACAAATGCCAAAAGGGCAAATGCAAATTTAGATGATTGATATTTTACCAGCAAAACACTTACATTGTCCAAGGGAAAAAATGGATGGAATTCCTTATGTTGGCCATCATAAGATAAGACTTATTTAACGTCGGCATGGTTTCAAATAACAATTCAGCCTAAGCTCTAATGCGCTTTTCCCCGATTTTACATATAACAAGACATTACAACAAGCATGGTTAGCAAGACATGTACTACATCATAACACATCAATACAGAGTTGGACAAAACACACAACGCGTGATTTGTGTGTGTGTGTGTGTGTGTGTGTGTGTGTGTGTTCTGAATTTTTAACGTAGCTGTAACAATTTTTCAGTCATATCACTACGATATCTGCAGTGTGACAGTTTATATTGATGTCTTCCACTGGGACATCATGCCGCACACATGTGGCACCATGTCCCAACCAGTCACATTATCCTGACACCAGGTGGACCAGTCCTAGCACTAACTTCGTAATGATGAGCGCCATGCGAGGCTGCTGCTCGCATAATTATTACAAGCTTTTGGTATGACTCTTCCAGGGTTTGGACCCGCGACCTCCCGCATCCAAGGCGGACGTTCTAACCACTAGGCCACCGGAGCGGTCCAACACATGATTTAAGACACTAGCAAAAAGTAAATTTCAGACGTCCGTGAGTAAAAACGAATTTAGTATTTAGGATATTTTTTAATTTTAAATTTATTAGAATATATATTATAATAAATGCAGAAGCACCAGATTAGGACTAAAACAAGCATGCTGCGATGCAGCTTACGCCTTACTTAAAAAGATAGTAGCTAACATTAGGGCCCTTGATTTGTACATAAGAAAATGGCAGATAAACAAACAAAATGCTAACACAAACATTAGCTGTCATCATGGAGGGGAGGGGCAGTATTACTTACATTTACAGTTTTTACCATTATAGGATAGAATTAAAGATCTAAATGAATTAAGGTTCAGCTGCTCTCTAGAGTGGTTTGGTAGCTCATTCCACAAAGTGGCAGCTGCATTTCTAAAAGATTGTTTGCCAAATGTTGAGGTTTTAATTCTTTGGAGATCTACAATATTTTGAATATCTAAAATTGTATTTATTGTGTTTAAAACTTATAAAAATTGTCGAAACATTTGAGAACATGCTTACTGAGACTTTTGAAAGTCTGTGGAGCCATAATCCAAAGTCTGCTCACCTGTAGAGTTGGCATTTTTGCCATACGTAAAATGATCATACATAAATCTTAGGGCACGCTATAATTTTTTTCAAGCTTAGTAGTGTTCGTGTCGCTACAGAATTGCCACGCTAAGGGACAAGTTGAAATTGGAGATGATAAATGTAAGATTGTTAGCTTGTTGAGCCTAGTTAGCTTATGACCAATAAGTTTCAAGACAGTTGGTTGGAAGCTTTCCTACTGAGATTTTTATCATGTAAATCGAATTGCAGTTGATACTCAATGTCAATTCCAAGCAGTTTAACAATTTCTTCATAATATATGACAGCCCTGCTTATGTTAAGTACAGGCTTCATACTGAATGTCTTTTTACCCGCAGCTATTGCATGAAACTTTTCTGGGTTGGTTTGCACTTATTAGCAGCGCGGAGTCAATCAGAATATTTGACTCTACTTCAAGTGCGTTTATCAGTGTTAAAATCCTATCAGGAAAACACAAAGTATTCTGATCTTTCTCATCTTCATATTTATATAGTGCCATATGTAATAAAATGGAAGATATCGTTGATAAAAACATTAAAAAGTAAAGGTCTAAAGATCGATCCCTGAGGAACCCCTTTTGAATTTCAGACCAACTACCCAGGACACTAGCAACTTAATTTGCTGCTTCCGATCTGACAGATAGCTCAGTAAGAGTCGTATGTAGTCATCTGACAAACCATAAGCCCTTATCTTGCAAATCAGAATATCATGATGCAGGCAGTCAAAAGCTTTGGATAAGTCCATTAGGACCGCAACTAAATATTTGTTTTCATCATGGGCCTTCCTCCACTCTTCAAGCAAGCGTAGCAGAGTTTACTGGCATCCATGACCTTTATGAAAAGCACCTAAACGTTTGTTAAAATTATTCTCAAGAAATGTTGCTAACTGGGTCGCAATTGATTTCTCAATCGGTTTAGATACGATGGGTAAGATGCTGATAGGTCTATAATTATTTTTATTAAGAGGATTGTTCTTTTGGAAAATCGGAACTATTTGATTGTATAGTTTTGTTAATTACATCTGTAATATGTCCCACAAAGACGATGCTCCACCTTTTGACAGCTTAAGGAGAATATGATCCCTCCTGAGGCATTTTTGAATTTAAACTTCTTATCATTTTATGCACTTCATCACAGTTAACTTATTTAAATTCAAAAGATGGATCTATGTTACTATTGCCTTTCATGCTCTGATGGGTTAGAGGGTCAAAATTTACTGCCACATTTACATAACAAATATTGAAGGTTTCACATATTTCCTGTCATTGTTTGCAATTGTTATATCTTCAGTGAGAATAATCTTATCTTGACCAACCGAACACTTATTAGAAAAGTATAGCTTAATAATTCCTCCATTTAGTGCCCCCTGCACATCTCTCTAAAAAGAAAGCTCTCAGAGACTTATTCGTTAATTTGTTTACCAAATGTCTCAACTTGTTATAGTTTTCCCAGGCATTGTATGATCTGTACACAGTGTAGTTCGTAAACATCATATGGTTAGCGTATATAGTTTTCCTTAGTTCTCTGTAAATATAAGGTAATGCTTTTTTACGTTGGTATGTATGTCTGATTGGAGTATGTTTGTCTATAACATTTAAAGAACTTTTTCAAAAATAAGTCAGAATTTACACATTCAGAGTCATTACTGGAAGACAGGGCATTAAAAGGAGCATTTTGTAAATCATTAGCATAGTCAATCACATCAAAAGCTTTGAAACTACTTTCTTTCCTGGCTGAGGAATGCACAGTCTCTTAATTGAGTAAAAACCAAATTATGAAAATCACTATACGACCTCTGATGTCATTGACTTGTAGGTTACGAGATTTGTGTAGTCATGTGACTCAGAATGCAAATGACGAGATCCTGGTCAAATTTCAGCTACGATATACTTTCGTCTCGTCTGTCAGCAGATTAAAGATATTACGAATGATTTGCTCAAAATTTCTGAGAAAATAAATCATATTCCTATCGATTTTGTGCAGGTATATCTCGATGAAAGGTAGTTCAAGTTTGCTAGGCCGGATAGTAAGGGTCTACCCAATGATGAATACCAACTTTTCGATAGGCAGTGGACTCTGACCCTACACACCAACTTAAATGTCCAAATATCAAAAATGGGGTGGCAAGGGTCAGAAGAAACTCGGAGTACACTAATACTGGTAGTTACATTTAAGGTATTAATGCATTGGTTATGTTTATTTTTAAGAATGGGAACAACCCAAGATTACATCCACTCTTAAAACACGCAGGTTCTTAGGCAAGTAAGCTCAAAAATATCACATACATCATGTAGTGATCGGGATTTGGAAAAGGTCCTGCATATCAAAATTTTGGTCATCAATGATAATAAAGGTTTCTCACTATCTTAGAATGTTGTCAAGCGATTTTACAAGATTATCCGAAAAATGCTTTTCATTTATCAATGGGGGGCCTATACACGCTATGGTTTAAATTTTGAATCCTTTAAATACAGTTCACAAGTAATCTGCTCAAGGCGATCGGATTCTAGTTCTTTCATCCAGCGTGTGGGGATATCTTATCAAATAAATGTCATTATCCCGCCACCATCGGCAGTACGATCCTTCCTCTCGAGTTTGTACTCATCGACAAGAAAAAAATAGACTCACTGAGGAAGAATCAACTTTGATTTCCGATATAACAAAGAAATCAGCAGTGTTACCGTCTATAACCTCACGAATTTCAGCAAACTTCTATCTTGTACTATAAATGTATAGATGAGCAATACTAAAATTCTTGGACTGTTCCTTCTTGGTATCACGAATACTCATGAACATATCATCCTTGGTGGGAACTGCATAGGGGAGTATGGTATGTTCAGTCTGACCAAGAAATCAGACTTGAATCGTGTTTTTTTACAATTTTGACCTTCCGATTCAACTTGGAAAATGGACTAATTACATTGGACGGGTTAATGCATTGCAACAATAGCTGCCGATATAATTCTATTAAAATAAAGTTTCATCCCTTGATCCTAAATGGCTTGATAGTTGTAGCGCAGAAGGGAAAGTGTGATGGGCAACTAAAATATTAATTAATGACATTGTTCTTGAGGATGGCAGCCCTAATATGGCATGTAACATGCTTCCATCATATATATTCCTCTTGTGACACAATATTGACAAAACAATGATTGGTGATGAGGTTTTTAAACAGCATGATGTCTGCGATTTATATGGATCTTATTCATCTGGATACATCTCCTAATCCCGATACATCTACTCACCCAAAAAATAAATTTACTTGGAAAATGAAAGCATCCCAAACTTAATGATTTCTATCAGGCTTCTGACAAAAATGTACAATATGAGTAGATCATCATTCAGCTTATGATAGGTGTTACTGTGTTTGTTGCTTAGACGTTTTATGAAAGGTTTCCAAAGTTTATTTAGCATAACACACACACACGCCGAGAAACTATAGATTTGATACATGTATTTTCAAAATGTATGATCATGCCTTTGCTTATATGAACTAAATAACATGCAAATTTCTGTAGTGCGTAAATGGGCAAGGACTGTATTTGCTCAAGAACAAATTTCTGTTTAACTATACTTACTTAGAGATAGACTTACTTAGAGCTGAAAACGTGATCGTGATGGATCACGAATATAAAAATTAGATAAGTAATTTTAAATGTTTATCCTTTCTTTAAGGTGCCTGACTATATAATACTTATATTGTCAACCAAGAAGCTCTTGTCGTCAAACAATCAACATTATTATTTTAAGGTTGCACTGCTCATTGAATGTATTATCTGATTAGATTCCTTTCTTGAGATTTTCTCTCGTGGCCTTATCCCACACAACTTTATAACTGGAACTTTATTAAAATCATACTCTTGGCATTAATATTAGGTGTTCTGTTCTTGATTCATTCAGGCACTTTGAGTACGAGTTTCCTTCCAGCAGTTGACATTTAACTATGTTCAGTGTTATATATTTCATTCTTTCAAACAGTCATCTTGTACTTTGGCTCATTTCCGCCAACTCTGGTATGTGAAAATGCAAACTTAACTTCCTGTGATTTTTATCAATTAGCCTCTGTTCATTCTGTTAAAGATCTAGTTCTATGGTGGTATTCAGACTTGTATCCTTGAATAAGTCGAGTCATTAGTCCGATCGCTATATATAATTGCGGTACTATTAAATCGAGTAGTCGATTTCTTTTATACTGATGGTCCTCTTTGGTATCACTGAATGTCATTAAAGAATAATAAAAATCTCGAATGTTACCACCATAAATTGTATCTCCTTGTAAAGAGTTGCAAAATTAATGTCAAAATCATTTAGTGAATATTCTGTTTAGATTGTGTTGATTGATCCTCGTTTATTCTTAAAGGCGTAAGTAATGGATGTAGTAATATTTTCACACTTGCTGTGATATTAGTGAACTAACTATGGAAGTGTTCGCTTTGATTTATTAACTTGAGTATGTTTCCATATATATCTGTTACTATTATATTTTTTATCTAAAAAACATACATTTTGGAATAAACTTTAGCAAAATCTTGACCTAGCCTGGTGTCTGGGTGCTACCCTTGCTGAATATGTTATTTCTCCTGACCTCAAGGAACATAAGCGGAATTACAAAAAGACAGTTTCCCACCCAGTCACCAGGATGCAGGGCTCCGTAAAATGGCTTAACTGTGCTTTTCAACTCAATGTGACCTTTTAGGCCAAACCGATTCATTGATTTACGATTTGTAAGAATCAGCAACTATCGAATCTAACAGATGGCCTGCCCAACAGATCACCAGCTACTTCCGCAGCTATTTACATATGCAACAATTAATTATGTATACATCATAACTTGCAAGGAGTTACTAACATAGGCCGATAAATAGGCCCCTCACCCGTGATGATACTGATTGGCGGTTTATGGTCTGATATCACCTAATCATTAAAACATGCAAAAAATCTGCAGTCAATCTTGGCTGCATAAATCGGTGTATATTTTGCACACTTACCGGTATTTCTCACGGCTGTGGAGTTACCGTCAGCTGAAGGGTTCTTTTGGTGGCATGTACCTTTTATTTCCGGAGCAAATCCTATTTTGGTGACTTGTAAACCTGCGTGGAATAGCACAACCCTCAGTCCTGTGGCTAGTTTGAATTTCGCGCTAGATATAGCTGTTATCAATTACAGGTATGTGTCTAAAGTGTAAACAGGTTTATTCCAGAAAGATCTGCATGCAGCAAAATTGCAGATTTTAATAAAAAGGTGATATCAGACCCACATATCGTCCATCAGCATCAACACAGATTTGGGAGGTTGATTTATCGGAGTACTTCTAACACTGCAAAAATAGCGCCTTAGATGTAGACGATATTTTGATGTTAGCTGTGTTCCGATCATGGCTAGATTATATAACTGTCTCCATAGTATATCTGGTCTAGGAACTTGAGTGTAGTATGTATTTGGAGTACTGTGCGCCGGTTCATGTATTGAAATAATTTGGTAAACTCAGCAGGATATCAGTTATGTTGAACATTTATTCCTTATTCCTTCAAGTGCTTTCGCGTCGTCTTAATCGATGATCTTCAGGTAATACATTACTCACTCTATGATAAGGGGAAGGGGGGGTCTCTGTGTGGTGAATCCCTGAGGCGAACTTGATGATTTAATAATAACACGCAAAATATGTAAGGCGATTTTGTTTATTCGCTGAATCAGGATAATTCACATCCGTAAAACATAATAAACTTATTGAGATAGAATTACTCTCTCTCTCTCTCTCTCTCTCTCTCTCTCTCTCTCTCTCTCTCTCTCTCATACATGAACAAATGAAATTATCATGATCAATATCCAGTGGCAGGACCTTTGCTGGACAAAACAATGTAAGAGCTCTAGACATCATTCGCATTATTCGTTCACTAGAACAAAAATAATGAATTTGCAATGTATATACAATATTTACATTTTTGTTAGAAAATACCCGACAATTGTTATTCGGCTAATACCGTCTGCAGCTTTTCTTGAAAACAAGACAGGGTTCAGAGCTCACACACTTTACGGGGAAAATCCGATTTTTTTCCTTATTGAAAGGAAAGGTTCTCTTATAAAAACCGAGTGCCAGTCCAAGTTCATTGGCATCCGTCAGTTGATTGACCACCATCCCTGTGGATAAAATGTTGATACATTAGTACATTGCGTGTCAGTGAGATAACTTATTGTTAAAAGTATGCAGCAGCAACACGCTTTTACTTGTATTTTTATTTTTATTGTTCCTCCTACATCTCAGTCAGTGGAAAGGAGCTTCATGTCTATTCCGTATTACGATTAGGATTAAATCCTGGTTTGAAATTATAAATAGTACTTGTTGAAAGGAAATATAACCCCTTTTCAGTTTTCCTGCCTTTATCCCGATGGGTCATTTACAGATACATCTCAGTCACATATATCAACCTAGATTTGTAGAATTTTATCTCTTTGGTCAAAATGACACTACCGATTGGCGATAAAATTAATGAAGATACAGAGAGAAAATCGAATACTTTTCAAGCTGTACTAAACAATGTTATCCCTTCGAAAAAACAAAGAAAGAAATAAATCACTACCATCAATAACAATAACATCCTGAAAAAGGACAATATATTACAAAGATCGTCACAAAGGCTGCATCAGAACAATGTTTACTGTATCTCTCAATTGCCAAGCACGAGAACCATTTCAAATGTAATAAAAATTGGCCATATTGGAACAATATTCTTTTAGAATGTATTAAAATGTGATGTGCATCTCTGTAAATAAAATATTATAAAATCTTTCCTTTCTTGCATGTGAGCTCGTGTTTTCCACTGGCCTTATGGTCATGTACAACTATCACTTGTTGTTTGTGAGGTGTAGACAAGTCTGAAAGATTTAATGAGATATGTACATCTTTCTGCATTAAAAATAACTAAAACGGATGCACTGCGATGTTTCACTCGTTTGTCAATAGGTCGAAAGGTTAGAATAATTGTACCGTATATAGGAAAGTCAGATGACCGGTATAGCAAACAATGACACGCTCGCTTTGCGCCTCTGCTGTTCTTGGATCGATGCCGGCTCCGTCACATTTCTTAAAATCGATAGTTTCAACTGCATTGTCTTCTTTCGGTCACATTTAATGCCCCCTTTACAAAGTTTTCAATATAGGCCGTGGACAGAGTTTTATATAAGCAACAAGAACTTCTATTGAAATGAAGCAAAGTTTAAGTTACAGGCCGTGGAGAGAGTTTTATATAAGCAACAAGAACTTCTTTTGAAATGAAGTAAAGTTTAAGTTACAAACAAGTTTAGTACTAAACTTTACTGTTTATACCAACTAAATGTCTGCATTTTTAAGGTGTATTACAAAGGAGCAGTGTGCTTGTTTTATATTAATGTCTTCAAACATATTTCTTATTTATTTATTTATTTATTTATTTATTTATCGATTTTAATAAGTAACTTGATGATGTCACTTGGGACCGTCTTGTATCTTCGTCGACTTCATGCCATTTAAAGCCATTTAAAGCCAGGAGGCAGAAATACAGAGGCAGCAAGACCAGAGTGCTCTCTAGAACAAGACAACGAAACTTATTGATAGCGATAATGGTGTCCTTCAAACTAGACAAAAGCGACGACAAAGCAATATGCATTAACTGTTGATGCATGTAAGTTCGTAGACTTTTGCGCGTTGACATTGGTTGAATTCTGCTCGTGTAGAAGTACACGCTCGTAATACTAGATATCAAAAGTATTAAAATTTTTCATTATGACATTTCTTGTCAAACATTTCTTGCATTTTTATAAAAGTAATATTAGGAACTTCATATTACAGTGCAAATGTTGAAATATCTACTTACCCAAATATGACTCTCTGTCATTGGCCTTCTGTATCAAGGATTTTACTTTTGGTTCAAATCCAAGAACATTTTTTTACATCTACACCAATGTCAGTGTTCCTCTGTTTTGAAAAAGAAATAAATACATAACCGTTTTACACCTATTTACCTAATTAGTTTGTAACTATGGAACTGAATTCGCAGTAAATGACTCGTTCTCTTTAAACTACTTACAATTTAAAGGTTAGCTTCAAGTTGTGAAACAAGTTGTGAAACTGGTTTTGCATATAAAGGAATTGAATACAACGATACGCATGCTGCAATATTAAACTTTTGTTCCTATATCAAAGCAAACTAGGAAGAAGTGGAAAACAAAATTTGGCAAAAGATTATAGAGTATAATGCCCCATCATGGTTCACTCTGAATT
>JAECUM010015218.1:0-16446 GCA_016617855.1 Megalonaias nervosa | reverse complement strand
TCATAATAACCTCTCTGACTCATCAGTCACTATTTCTATACACTATTTCTACCTCATAATAACCTCTCTGACTCATCAGTCACTATTTCTATACACTATTTCTACCTCATAATAACCTCTCTGACTCATCAGTCACTATTTCTATACACTATTTCTACCTCATAATAACCTCTCTGACTCATCAGTCACTATTTCTATACACTATTTCTACCTCATAATAACCTCTCTGACTCATCAGTCACTATTTCTATACACTATTTCTACCTCATAATAACCTCTCTGACTCATCAGTCACTATTTCTATACACTATTTCTACCTCATAATAACCTCTCTGACTCATCAGTCACTATTTCTATACACTATTTCTACCTCATAATAACCTCTCTGACTCATCAGTCACTATTTCTATACACTATTTCTACCTCATAATAGCCTCCTTGACTCAGCATTTGCAATACACTATTTCTACCTACATAGCATACTCCCTTGACTCAGCAGAAACAGGACATTTCTTCCTTAATAACATTCTTTCTAGACTCAGCAGTAACAAGAGATTATTTACACCTTAAGAATGTCCTCGCTTGACTCAGCAGTAGCAAGAGATTATTCCTACCGTAGCAATATCCTCGGTTGACTCAGCAGTAGCAAGAGATTATTCCTACCTTAAGAATGTCCTCCCTTGGCACTGACATTTCCTGTGTTAAAGTGAACAGTGTGTATAATGCATGCTGCACATAGGTCGGCCGATTTGCATATCGTCTCAAACATTCCAGAATCTGCCTTTCATTGGCTTCACCAGTAACCTAAAACATTGAGAAGGCTGAATTTAACAAAATACTGAAAATGACATTAGAAAAAAATGTTGCGTATACAAGCATTCTTACAATAAATAAATCTTATTTTAGAAGTAAAGAAAAAAAGTGTCAGTTTGCATGTTGACATTTTGGAAATAAAGATCATAAGACACGTATTACAAGAAATGAAACATTTTATATTAACAAATAAGGTAAGAAAGCAAATAGTTTATCTTAATGTCCTTATTCCTTCTTGTAGCCTGCTGTGCTCGTGACACCATGAAAGGACATAATGGACATCAAGAGGATGAACCCACTTTTTATATAAATATTTAAAGTTTAAATCTTGTTCTTTATTACCAGGGAAGTTCGGTGTAATACACTAGTATTGAGAATATTAAATGAAACCACATCTGTACTCTTCTTTGGCAGGATACTGCAATCTTTCCATTTATATTTATAACACAAGGGAAGATAGGCAGACACGTGTGTTCATTTCAATAAGCGGACACGTGTGTTTATTTCAATAAGCAGATACGTGTGTTTATTTCAATAAGCAGACACGTGTGCTTATTTCAATAGGCATACACGTGTGTTTATTTCAGTCTACTTTTGTAAGCTATTCTAGTTACAAATTTTCTGAAACTTTAGAAAACAATTATAATTAGAAGATCCATGTCGTACCAGATTGTCCTTTATGGATAACGCCATCTAGTGACATAAACGAGAATATGAATGCATGGTCAAGTCCCATGACTGCGAGTGAACTGTTCACACAAAATGAGTATAAAAATTTACACAGTCTGCCTACCATCAGATGATAGTTTTACTACCAGATTGTTAAGTGTGCAGCGTGTGCCCCATGATCCTTTTACTTCTAATATCAAGAGTCATATGAGACTGGATCAACACAAGACCTTTTCCCAACAGTTTACCGTCTGTACTAGCTTATAAGACTATTTCAACTGCAAACTGCACAGACCCAGATCAGCTGGCTCATAATAAGCCGGCTGATCAGGGTCTGTGCAGTTTGCTTGGAATAATCAGTAGTACAAACAACATACTCTAATCTGCAGGCGCATCATGCTACGGCATATCGGAGTCAGTTTGATTCAATATATGAGCAAGTCGCTACAGCAATTGAAAAACAAGGTTCTTGAACTCTGCTAGACAGCAAGGCCGAGAGCTGACAAACTTAACCAAGGTCGTATCGACATCAAGCGATATGACAAATTTAGTTAAATCAGATAATAAAAGGATTTATTGTTCTGTAAAGGAGGCAGATGGTTTGGAAAATCGGGGTCTATACCTCTGCTAACTGATGACATAGAAGGCTAAAAATCAAACAGAACCAAGGTTTCATCAGTGTAAACCTGCATACCAAATATGGATGAAATCGAACGAAAACGAAGGAAGTGTTGTGCAAAAATCAAAAGTTGGCCAGCCTCACAATCAGGGGCTATAACTCTGCTAAACAATGATGCAGAATTCTGACAACTGCACTCGTCCAAAGTCTCATCAACATCCAAATGCCTATTATTAAATTTGTTTGAAATGAAATAATCACTAAACGAGTTATAAGAGAATCAATAAAGGTGGTTGGAAAAAGAAATCGGGGACAATAGCTCTATCAAGTGATAACTGAGAATGCCAAAAAAATTGGATTCATCCAAAGTCTCATCGATAGACAGCTCTGTGTCATACTTGGTTGAAATGCAGTAATTGTTGGAAGTTACTGCGCACAATCGAAAGGCTGGCCAAATTGGTCAAATTTAATATATCCCACTTTCTACAAAAAAAGAACAACAATAAGTCGGGGATAAAAAGTAAGCTAATTACTCATGCTGAAGTAAACAGGATAGGTTTAATCAATGTCAATTGTTTTTTACATTTGCATACATTACCCTTTCCATAAAGTAGATATTTCCGTCAATTCAAGAACTTACAAGTTAAAAAGTATTTATTTACGCTGAACCTGGTGAAATCAACATTAAATAATATAATTTGTTTATTTTTCATTCTCTCCAGATTGTGATGCTGATTTTTGTTTTCAAATACATTTTTGAATATCCATTATGTATTGGAAATTATTATTAGACAACCATGCTAGACTGTTTGCGCTGATGTTTAAATAATACCATTGATATCCAGTGCATGTATTTAGAATGCAGAACAAACAAGCATCATTCATGAAATGAGAAATAAAGACTGGTGCACTAGTACCAAAATAAAATCCTTCTACAACATTGCGATTTGGTACAACTCGTTCTGCAAAATGGAAACTTTCATCGATCAACATTATATACCGTTGCAGCAAATTGAAATCATGTAATTTGGTTTGGGTTACTTTTCAGACAAAAACCTTTAATGAATCTAAGACGGACAAAGTTTTCATTTTTACTGAACAATCACAAAATGCAGATCAAACTTTTCATTTTGGTGAAACGATGCAGGTAGTGCCTTTTTGAACGTTGGCTTCCTTGAACATGTTCCATCTATATATCTAACCTTTTTACTAATAACTATGTTTTTAATTTACTTACTGTTATATTTTCTTTGAATTCAGACTCCTTGTCACCCAGAAAGAATGAATATCTGCAGGCCGAAGTCAAAGCAAGTCCAAGAAATCGGATACCAGAATGAGACTTCAGAAACTCCCTGTTGGTAATAAACAGGAAACACACATTTTAAATTTGACAAAGTTCAGCAAAACAAACGTTCGATAAGCCATACTCTCACGAAACACCTTGTAGCGGCCTGTTCTGTAATGATCGAAACATGTAGTGGAACTTCAATGTAACGTCCCTCGGCATACTGATACCCTCTTAAATCAAGCGGTAATGGATAATTTACCATTGCTACTTTCTTTCACTTCAGTTTAGCTCATGACCAATGAGAACCAACTATAATGTGATTTTATATAAATAAATACATTGTTGTGTTATTATACACTTCGATGAAACAACCTTGTTGTAAAATCCCCCAGCATAAAGCTCCATCGCTTGTAATATTGGTCACATTATGGCCGCCATGAACATTGTTATGAGGTAACACGGTATCTTAACCTCCAAATCTCCCGTCATATTTGCAAAACCTAAATGTTCTCCCCTGCAAAGGATGCTCACCTAAGAAGGTGTACTGAGAAACTGAGGACGTTTAATTATTACGTCGTCCTGCTCATCTTAGAAGGTGTACTAACAAATTGAGGAATCATAGATATTACGTCGTTCTTGACACATTTGAGAATGAGTAATTATGATGTCGTCATTTACACATTTCATTAAGAAATTAGTTATTACGTCGTCCTTGACACATTTAATTGAGGACGCGTAGATTTTACGTCGTCCTGGACACATTTTAAACATTGCCTTCTGCTATCGCGGCTTTGGAACTTCTGACCTCCAAAACAGGAACTGCCTCTCACAAAAGACCGTTTTCTTGGTAAATGTATGCAGCAGAACTGATGAACATCAAAAGACATGAACATACAAAAAAGACAATAATACTGCCCCTTTGACCTTCAACTTTGATCTTAAAATTCCCAAATTTTCAAGAAAATTGCCGTGTTTCACAGATGCATGAGAAACAAATCTGATCGTACTTTGTGGAAACTTTACTTGTGTAATACATTTTCTCCTTTTGACCTTTGTACCAACACGAATTACAACTGCCGAAGTTAACAAATTTGCAAAGTTGTAGTAAAATACGTGGACTCGCAAGATAAGCAAAACTAGAGAAGAAAAAAACAAATTGAAATGAATTTTTCGAACCATTCAAACATTTGTAACAGTTTGACTGTGCCGCATAAGGGGAACTTCCTACCATTTATTCCACAGTAATTAAACTTAAAATCTGAATCAAGTTTTGCAGAAATTTCAGATTTCACTCATCCCCGCCCAGTTTTTAAATTATGCATGTAATTACCTTAATTTGATGCACAAAATGTAACATCATTATCATTATCATCATCATCATCATCATCATCAATCCCTTAAAGAGGTCGTCGGGGCACCACAGCTGACTTTACAACCAATTCTCTCCATCTTTCCCTGTTCTCTACTGCCATTTGGGAATCTCCAAATCCCATGCCTGTCCACTCCTTAATGTTGTCTCCCCACCTCTTTTTCTGTCTGCCTCGTCTTCTGCGCCCTCGCACTGTGCCTTGCAAGATTGTTTTTGTCAGTCAAGATGATCTTGAGACATGACCGTACCACTTCAGTTTGCACTTTTTTCAGTAGTCAAGAGGTCTTCGTAGGATCCGATGGCTCGTTGGATACTGTTGTGGACTTCTTCGTTGGTCACATGGTCAATGTATGAGATGCCCAAGATCTTGCGGTAGCATCTCATTTCGAAGGTTTGAATCCTTCTTTGTAGATCTGATGTGAGCGTCCATGTTTCACAAGCATACAGAAAGATGGATATGACAATCGAGCGCATCTGTCTTATTTTGGAACCCAAAGCAATGTTGGTATCTTTCCATATTGGTCTCAAACTTGTTATTGCTGCTGTTGTCTGGGCAATCCTGCAAAGTAGTTCTGGTTTGGAGCCCTCATCTGTGATAACGGATCCCAAGTACTTGAAGCTTGTGACTTTTTCCAGCTTCTGTCCACTGACCTTTATTTCTGCACTGTTGCCATTGGTGTTATTTGTCATCAGTTTTTTTTTCCGGCGCTAATCTCCATACCGTATGCTGTGAAGGTTGTGTCGAGGCGCTCAACCAAGTCAGCCAGTCTTTTTTCATCTCCTGCTAAACCATCAATATCATCTGCGAAGCGAAGGTTGGTGAATATTCTTCCTCCAATGCTGACAGTGCCCTTGTGGTCATGCAAGGCATCCTCCATGATCCTTTCCAGGAAAATGTTGAAGAGTGTAGGTGACAGTATACATCCCTGTCTGACTCCAACTGTTGTTCGAAACCAATCTTCTCTGCTGTCATTGATGAGGACAGCACTGGTGCCTTTGTCATAGAGGTGCTCAACAAACTGCAGCAGGTTTGAGCTGATGTTGTACTTCCTCATAGTTGCCCATAAAGCTGCATGCCATATCCTGTCAAGGACCTTTTTGAAATCTATAAAGACGTGGTATAGATTCTGCTGATGCTGAAGGTATTTCTCGCAAAGGAGTCTGAGATTGAAGATTTGTTCTGTGGTGCTCCTTCCTGCTCGGAAGCCTGCCTGCTCTTCAGCAATAATGTTCTGTGCTTGAGGCTTTAGTCCGTTGAAAATTATCTTCAGCATGACTTTGCTCTGGTGACTGATCAAACTGATGGTTCTGTAGTTTTGGCATAGCTGTAGGTTTTCGTTCTTGTGGAGCATAATGACCAAGGATTGAGTCCATGTGGTGGGCCATTCTCCTGTCTGTCATATCTTGTTGCAGATTGTTGTCAGGACTGCGACTATCTCTCCTCCTGCTTGAATGAGCTCTGCTGGTATGTTGTCAATGCCGTCTGACTTTACTTTCTTTAGTGACCTACCTGCAATTTCTACTTCTTCACGAAGAATGGGGATGTCATCAATTTCTTATTATTATTTATTATTATATTACCCGTAAAACAACTGTAAACTTTATTTAATGCCGTGCGGAACAATCGGATTTAAAACGCACAGCATATTTAAATAAATTCAATTTATACAAAACAATTTAATTTAAAGCATGTAGTCGCCTATTTAGGCATGCAAAAAAGCTTGCCAGAAGCTTTCCATAGGTCGGTGGTTCTTTTCAGGTTCTTTTTCCACCAGTTATGCTGGCCGCCATGTACAGCCTATCATGTGCTGACAATAACGCTAAGCCAACAACAACAAAGCATGTAGTACAGTTATTGGAATGATCCTCCTTCTGTAAGTATAGTCCATGTTTAATGATGTATTTAATCAATGTGAACTATCCCATAGGGTCAACTTCTGGACATAGTTTCATATTGAAAAAGATGGCACCTGAGAATTGCAAGAACACTCGCTCAAGTAGTGCCATAGAATGGAATGCACCTTAATTCGGTTTTGTTCACTTATCTGCTTTATGCGTCCTGAAAGACAGCCGTTTGATGCATCCTGAAAGGCACGATTGATGATTTTGATGATCAAGTTGAGTTTTGTAGTGTTCCCCAAATACCCCCACTAGATTTAAAGAAGAGTACCATGCCATGTTAAACTGTCCTTTCTGCAGAAACAGAAGGGCATTGTTGATTCTGAGGGCTACTTACCCATATTCAATAACATGAGTCGTGAAAAGGTATGCGATCTAAAATACTATGTACAGAATTATTTTCTTATTAGACTAACCATGGCCAAGAACGTTTACCTATAGATCCCAGAACACATGTTGCTTTTGAGTATCTGATGTGCAAACCATCCATCAAATGTGATCAAGGAACTTACCCTCAAAAACTAGTTCTGCAAAATATTTTCACTGAATCACAATGACTTTGATATTTGACCTTATGACTCTAAAATCAAAAAATCCTCTCCATGCCTTAAGTTCAAACCCTCCACAGACTTTGGGCAGGTTTAGACTTCAAGAACCAAAGTTATTATTCACAAGCCATTTTTCTTCTTTCAGTCACAGAGATTTTTACCTTTTATACCTAAATCAATAGACTTCCCTACCCAATGTACAGGCCATCCACTAACTTCAATGAAGATAAACGCTTGAGGCTCGAAAGTTTGTGCAGAAACCATTTTGCTTAATTTCAATCACAACTTCGACCTTTTGGCTCCAAATTAGTTGGCTTCTTCCTTATTTCAGGTGCAAGCTATCAACAACTTTTCGTCAGTCTGCGATGTAACACTAATGTTATTGTGTACCTACCATTTTTCAGTTCCATTGATTAGCAAGATCCTTCTTCACCCAAAGTGCAAGTTATCCACAAAGTTTGGTATTGGAATGTCATGTAGAAATAATGTAATAGTGCAGAAGCTATTTGTATTATTTAGGTCAGTTTCCCTATTTTTGACCTTTGACTCCAAATGAGTAGGCTTCTACTTTACCAAGTGCATCCTATCCATAAAGATTGGCCAAGGTACACCTTGTTTACGGTAACTATTATGTGTGCATAAATCATTTTTATTTTTTCAACACAGTTACCCTGACCTGTGACCTTTATACCTCAAGTTCAACTGACTTCCTCCTTACCACAGGTGCAAGCTCTCCACAAAGTCGAAAAAGTTTGGTCCGAGCAATTAGTGTATGACTGATATGTTGATATGGGGAAAATTATTTTACGTTTACTGTTTGACGCCAAAATCTATTGGTTTCTTTGTGCGCGCTATCCACAAAAGGTCATGTTCCAAAATAAGTAAAAATAAATTGCACACAAATTAGGAATATTAAAACCTTCCAGATAAACTGTATATCGAAGCCCAAAAATGTTGCAATGTAAAACGTAAAGATGTCAAACTTCTGCAATAAAAATACCAATTAAACGTAAAGCATTTAAAATCCTTATAACATGATTAAAATTTATTGAATTGAACTGCATTCCCTTAAACAATCCGAGATTGTCTCGGTTGGTACGTCCTTGTCCCGTTTCTTCACACAGTTCAATAATTTTTATTTTATTGTGCTGTAGAAATGACGCTCTTACTGAGGAAACGTTAATGACAAGTAAACAAACAAGGCCATGTCATACTACATCCAGCAAAATGCAAACGTATAAAAATACGATTTGTTCCAAACCATGGTGTAAAGTACCCAAATTATTAAATGCTTATCTAGAGCTCTGGCACTATCTCACTCGTAATCGGTCATTTTTACTTGCATGTTCTTTCCACCCCTAAGATCAGTGCGATTTTCAACAGTCTACGGCTCCCTTTTCACTAAAACTGACACTAAATTAACTGCGCATTATCTTGCGCATGATCATTCTGATGAAGGGATTTTGAAAGGAGTAGATACAAAATAAAGAAAATTAAAATAAATTTTAGTTTTACCATTTTCCACCCGCCAGTAATTTTATTCTTGAACAAGGTTAGAGCAAGGAGCATATTCCTGTAAGAATGTTTTATGCAGAAACTAGTAGTTCATGCTCCACTAAGATTATTAAACAATGGGTTCCATGACCTTGACCTTTGATTAAGATATGTGATCTTGAACTATGGGTACTTCTTAGTTTTTCTCGTTAGAAATACAATGACCGACACTTGACCCCATGACCGCAGAATATCTAGGTTCTTTTATTAACTGAAGTGCACGCCATCCACAAGGATTAGTCAATGACCGCACTCTAGAAAACGTACTCTAGAAGTAAAGTTATTCTGCAGAACTCGTATTTCTTTGAACAACAATGACACCGACCTTTAATTATTTGATCCCATATTTAATCGACCATTTACTTAACTGAAGTTAAGTCCTCCATAAACTTTTGCGAAGATACGTGGTCAGAACTAAGTTAACATTTTCAGTAACAATGGCATTGACCTTTGCAAATTTGAACCAAAATCAAAAGGCTTATTTCTTACTCATTGTGCAAATTGTCAACAAATTTAGTTTCAGGTGCGTGGCAATTATTGTGCTAAACCCATTTACACAATCACAGTGACCTGACATTTCCACATCAAAAATCATTAACCTTCTTTCGTAAACAACGTGCAAGTCTTCCAATAACATTGTCAAGGTACATGGCTGAGAGCTGACTTTTTTTCTTTCTTCAGCAACAGTCACCTTGATTTTTAACCTCAAGTCGATAGCATTCTTCCTTACCCCAAATGAAATATCCATAACGCAAAAATAATACATAATGACCCTTGTTAATCGTATGAATTTCAAAACATGATTTGTTAACTGATTGTTTTTCTCATTAAAAATGAACGGATGATGACATATTGTCAATCACCATAACATATTCCAGCTTCTTGAGGTTTAGAGTTTTGCATTTATATTCTTTTTTTTTATAAATCATCATCATCATCATCATCATCATCTTTGCTGCATTAAACTTACATTAAGAGTGATTCATTCAATCCTTCGTTTCCAGATATATCCAGTGATGAGAGATTTGGCAGACAGTGTGTACGGCTAAGCAAGTTAGACACCTTGAATTTGAAACGATCAAAGTTAATTCCGGACTGAACATTTGAGTACGAGTCATAGGACACGTCTAAATGCACGAGCTCTTTCAGTTCAGACAATACAGGTACAATATCTGCATAGATTTTCAGCTGGTACATAGACAGGCACTTTAATCTGTCCTTGCATTTCCGAAGGGGTGAAATGTCGGTGATACTTGTACCGGATATATCCAAGATTTCCAGACAAGGCAATTCTTCTGCAATTATTTCCAGTCCCTGCATGTTGAATTCGGTATTACTAACATTTAAATATTGAAGTCTTCGAAGACTTGAGATGTTTACAGCTACATCAGTAGTGTTCAAACAGTTACGGACACCAAGTAGTTTTGGATCATGCAGTGATTTCAGATTGGACACGTGCAAGGTTCTCAGATTGCTCAATGTCCACTTTCCTAGAGAACCTATTACGTCGTTCACAGTCACATTTCTTAATCCTGTAATTTCTAATTCTGAAATCTTTTGAGTCTTCAATATCTTTATGCCGACGGGTGAGAGTTGTGCATCTTCTATCCAGACACTCTTTAAATTCATAAAATTTGGGTCAAAGAGTGAGAGTGTCTCGTCATTTAGTTTCCCTTTTTCACAAAGGGTCTTGAGAAAGTCCTCAGATATTTTGTCATTAAAGAAGACATCGGAGTTCTTGAAAGCAAGCTTGACATTGATGGAATGTGGCTGTTCGATTGCTTGACACAGTACGTCCAAGTTGTTGCATATGTAGTCCAAGCAGCATTGCTGAAGGCTCATGGGCACATCATACGTGATAGCTTTTCTAATACGCATTTTCTTCGATCTTATGGTCAGGCAGAATGAAGGAAATCTGCAATAGAAAAATACCAAAGTTAGAATTTAATTGGCTTTAGTACTTTAAATTTTTAACAAGAGGAGAAAAAAGTCCATTTTAACACACCTCGGAAATATGAAGGAACTACGATACTTTTATATCAGTTTGTAATTTTTATTAATAATCTCAACAACAGACTACAAGTACGGCTAAATTCTTTTTCTGGACTGAAATCTTATTTTGATACATCTCCAAGATTGTAGTTTTGGACTTAATATTCAATCTCATCCGGACTAATTATGAATTCATGAAGGACAACCACTGCATATGGAAAAGGCGCATTAATACTGACACAAAAGTATTCAAAATTGGCAATTCTACAAGAACACGCTAATGGATTCAACCATCCGGTGGCTAGTAGGACAAGAGTTTGCCCAGTGTAGATAATATTGAAAACTTGTCTATTCATAAAAAGATAAAAAGGTTGGGTGAAAAAGAAATATTCTGCATCCACTTGAAATATATAATGTCTCTGCCCAAGTTAACTATGCATTATCAGCAGGCAAATGTATGGCCACAGTTCTCTTACATGTCAAACAACTAATCTCACAGTAAAGAAAAGTTATGCTAAAGTAAGTTTAATTTACGTTTTCGAATAAGTGTTTTACTTAAATTTATTACATACCCATTTAATCTTACATGGCAGATCTGGCGTTCGATACAGATGTTCAGTCTGTAATTCTGTATCGTACACCTCAAATTTCCTTATCACACCCCTGGCATGGAACTACTTTTGCAACGTAAAATGTTTAATAATTGTCCATTTATAAAATATTGGGAATGATTCTTACCTTTAAATTTTAGATTATTCAAACTTGCCAACACAAGTTTGTAATTTTTTTAAAAATCCAGTCATATTGAATGAAAAATGGCCGCTTTTGACGCTGGGGATAATGGGGGAGTACCCTAAGTAGAGACGGGCAGTTTATGCGGTTTACACGTTATCTACCGCTGAAGAATTACAGTTAACCGAGTTTGAAAGCGCTATTTGGAACAGACTGTATGACAACGAGTTCTCAAATGAAGCTGGTGTGCAAGGTGACACCAGATTGTGTGTGTGTGTGTGTGTGTGTGTGTGTGTGTGTGTGTGTGTGTGAGAGAGAGAGAGAGAGAGAGAGAGAGAGAGAGAGAGAGAGAGAATATTTTGCCGCAAAAATCCTGTAATGAAAGTTTTAAAAATCCAGACAAAGAGAGACTCGGTCATCTCAAGATAAACAGATAATTAGGGAAGTAACTACGATTCCAGCATTTGAATTTTGAACGAATTGGCTACTTGACTCAAAGTGCTGAATTCCGGGCACAACTACCTTAAACAAAAAGGTCTAAGAAAGAACAAAAGCTTTTGAACTGTGTATCCTTCGATCTCATTCTCAGCTACAGCAATGACACAGAAAATAAACATTCCGCAATGTAAATCATCTAAAATTTCAAATAGAACCAAATATATTCTAGCTTCAGAGTTTCAAAAATATGGTCTGCGGAATTGATTTTTTAAAATATTTTTTAAGGAGACAGTTTAAACGGAGGAACCATTAATTTATCATTATTATTACAGAGAAATTGAATTTGTTTCGTCTTTAGTGGTTAGAGCATCCGATTCGGATGCGGGAGATCTCGGGTTCGAACCCAGGCCGAGCCATACCTAAGACTTATAAAAACGGTACTACCAGCTGCCTCGCTTGGCGCTCAGCATCAAGAGGTTAGTATAAACTGTTACGCTGCAGACGTCGTAGCGATATGACTGAATAATTGTTGAAGCCGCGTTAAATATCCAAATCCCACAGGCACAATTTGTTTCGTACATCTGAAGATAAAACTGGCAAACATTCGCAACATAAAGGTAGCCGTATCACAGAGAACAATGACAACATAAAAATATAGAGTTTGAAAGTCAATTAATGAGCTGTCTTATTAAAACTGAATGTACTTAATTAGTACTTAATTAGTACTTAATTAGTCTGAAGTTTGCTCTGAAATTTGCTTGGAGGTAGTGCGTGTGTATTCAACAAGTACGGTATAGGAAAAACGGTCACTTACTGGTCCAAAACCTTTTTATCATTGAGAAGTAACGAAAAAAAAAATCTATATGCCTATAACTGCAGTTTAAATCCATTCATATATCCCATTCAGTATTTATTTTTAAACTAACGCGATCTTTCCGGATTGGTCAACACTAGCTAAAGAGTAAATAAATATATCTGCAATGCAGACAGACGGATGACACAACTACATAGTATATATCTAGGCTTAGCCCCGTTTCCGTACATGGTGACTTTTAGAGGATTATACAATACCTTTCATAACATGCCAAATGTTTATTTTTCTTAAAGTATACATTTAAAAAGTTGAAAAGAATGTCTGAATACAAGGGGGGGATATGTAATAAATACAAAACCACATAAGTATATTGTTCCGAGTTGGGGGAAAGAAGTCATGGCGAAGGAACATTGTCAAGGCCAGCTCCGACGGCGAATCAAACTCGTTCTTTTCACCCACTCGGAAAAAACATGTAGTTTTGCATTTATTATACTTTTGGAGGGGAGTTCCATCGTTTGATCTTTCCAGACCATTCGAGTCAATCCCCCTCCCTAACTTTAATTTTACCCATGGCTTAATGTGTTGTTATATAATGTGCTATATCTTTATACTTATCATTTCTGTGTTTTTCTTTGTGATTTAATTTGTATTTTTGGCCAATTTGTATGGTTTATGTAGTTGGTGTTATGGGAGTTTTGTCCTTTCGGATCTTCTTTTTACATTTGTACAATTTCAAATTGAGTGTCTATGTCTTGTATTTCATATTCCGTTTCTTCTAGCTCCTCGTCATATGTCTGTGTCTTGAGTTTCATATTCCGTTTCTTCTAGCTCCTCGTCATATGTCTGTGTCTTGTGTTTCATATTCCGTTTCTTCTAGCTCCTCGTCATATGTCTGTGTCTTGTGTTTCAATTTTCCGTTTCTTCTAGCTCCTCGTCATATGTCAGTTTAAAGATGTCTTTTTTCCTTTTCCTTACGCTTTCTTGCGAAGTTGTTTGCGATTGGTCGATTTGATATTCTTGATTTAAGGATTTTCGAGCTTTCTTTTTCCTTCTTTTCTGTTTGTTTCTCTGTTCTGGTTTTTCTGTCTTTGCAGCGTGTTCAGTTTTTAGTTCTACAATTGATTGTTTTCCATTTTTGTTGTTGATTCTGTTTGTCTTTTGTTGTTCTTCTTCCTCTTGTTCTTCTTGTATTCCTTTTTATTTCTCTTTTAGCTTTTTTTTTTCTTTGTTGTTGTTTGATTTTTTGGGTTGGTTCTTTGGTTTAATTTGCATTTCTTCTTGTTGCTTATTTTGTCGTGGTGGTTGTTTTCCTTTTTCTCTATTGCATGGTTTAGGTACTGGTTCCTTTTCCTGCCACTTCCTCCACGAGTTTGGTGAAGTCCTTTTTTATTTCCAGAGCTACCATTACTCTTGTCATATTAGGTCTATTTCCTACCGGTATCTCCGTCATATCAATCTCTTGTGTTCCTTGCTTAAATCAACATTCTAGAAATGAACACTCGGTTGTCTCAGTTCTTTTCGTATCGAAATACTTCTCCAGTTCAGATAGTTCTCTATGTTGTGACATTCTTATTTTCCCGTGCAATCCGTGAGTACAGTTCTCCTTGTTTAGAAATTCTGAGTAACTTATATTGTATATAGTTATATTGTATATAGTTATATATTTATATACATGTTTTCATTCACTTCCTATTTTCACAGTATTTCCCCAAACGAATAATCCCAGTCCAATGTTAATTTCCTGTGGACTTACTTGCGGTTTGTTTAGTTCGTGCCTTGCATTTCTTATACTCACAAAAACTGCTGGAGCTTGAAATCTCAACTCATTTTCCATAATTAACTCTCATTTTGCAAGTATGCGAACAATAAATTCGAGCTCTGTATAATTAACAGTAAACGTTATGCATGACCTATCAACGCAGAGCTAACTGGATTCCCAAGCCACGATGGCACAAAATAACAGCTGGCTGCTTGTTAGAGTTTCCTTTTGTAACACGTATAAACACATCCAACTGCAGTGTAAACTTCGGTCTGCCTTCATTTACGAATATGAGACAGCCACATAGACCCAGGTTTATATTATATTTATTTTATAGGCCTTAATCTCATGTTATCACTTATTTTTATGGTACATTTCATGGGCATATTGTTGTTGTTGTTGTTATAGGGTTTAGCGCCATTTTTCAGCACAAAATAGACTAGACATGGCGCCCAGTATAAATGGTGGAGGAAGAGCCCGGGAAAATCCCGTATAAGAACCACCGACCCACGAGGAGCTACCAGCAAGCTTTCTCACATAGCCACATTGGCCGAGCTCGAGACTCGAACCCACGCAGACAGGCGAGATGTATGAAGGGGGATTACCGCCATAATTCTATGCGTGTATTTTCTAATCTTCCTTGATGCATTATTGTAAATGGCTGCTTGCAAGTGCTACTTTCAAAATTCTATCCATGTCTATTGTATTCTTCATTGATGCAAACTGTACGTGGCAGTTTGCAAGTGCTACTTTCCTTCTGCATTATTGTCAATGGCTGCTTGCAAGTGCAACATTCATAATTCTACTCATGAATTTTCTATTCTTCATTAATGCAAGCTGTAAATTGCTGCTTGCGAGTGCTTAGATCTACTTTCCTTCCGCGTCATTGTATCTTGCAGTTTGCCAACTACTGAACTGATTCTGCAGTTGTCGCATGGCAAACACTATGCCAGTTATTACAAGTTTTGTATATTCTGCTTATAAACCTGCCATATAACAATTACATAATTCCAATTGCTGTTTTCATACAGACTTGGCCTTGCAACAATGTAAATACTAAGTTTTATCAGTATCGTCTTTGTTGCCCAACTTGTGTCGCCATCTGTTGTCATAATGGCATACTAGAGAATAGCATGGCATTATGACAACAGACGGCGCTATAAATTTCTCAAGTTTTTCCTTTTCCAGAAATAATTAATGCTCCCCACGGAGCTTTACGGCATTCTTTTTGTGCCGATATATGTTGTAACTCTTTCCGTGTCTTTTTTAAGGTGCAAGTTAGCAACGAAGTTTTAATCAGTCTCTCAAACCATGTACTTTCTCGAAGATCCAAGTGATTTGTAGCACCTTACGAAAACAAAAATGCATACACTACAGCAGAGTGGTCCATCTTCAACTCCAGTTTTGACGCACTTAAGTACATGTATTTACATTCTCCGTTTAAGAAATCTACTTAGTGATATCTCATTACTTTGGAAACATTAGTTATTTTAGCAAAGTAAGGATCAGAACTGACAGTTATATATTCCCTCGTATTCTTCTTAACGAGCTTTCATCAGAAGACCCCTGGTTGCAAGGATCGTATTGTACGTCACCCATTTTGACGCACCTCACAGACGTCTGTCTTTTCCCGTGATAATATTGTACAAAAGCTCCGGCGAAAATAATATATTTCAAAGCAACATCAATAGCACATAAATAAAAGTTTATAGGTAAAATGACATTTAAAAAATTAAGCATTCCTTAAAAGTTTTCTTATTCTTATTACAATCTTCACTTTGGAATATATTTCGTCGCAAAAGCCGAAATAATCAAATTGTGGAAAAACATGTTCGTATCATGATTAAAATGTTTACTTGCGATAGAAGTTTTATATTTAGTGTTCGATTGTTTTCCAATACTTAATTTGCATTGTTAATGTACAGAACTGCATCCTTTGAATGTATTATAAA